>CM060958.1:73894924-74147424 GCA_030765055.1 Mantis religiosa
TATTACTTATCCATCAGTATTTTGGACCGTAATGGGTGTTTGCCTTGATGAGTCATCACTTTTGTGCTTTTTAATATATTTTTAAATTATATTTTCCAGTTCTTCTCAGCTTCTATACTGAACATTACAAATTCTCTTCATTACTTTGTATTACGAATAATATGTAATCGGGATACATCAGTATAGGTATTGTTACAAGTGACTGTATTAATTAATACTAATAATAGTTTATGTAACTTCAGTAGTACGTGTGACGTCACTGCCCCCAGTCCATCACCTGTTGGATAAAAGTTTGTGTAAGCCGAAGATCCGTAGCTGGCGCTCGGAAGGGGACCTGTGGACCCCTGGGTTCGAAGCGCCAAATACCTGGGAATCCAACTGCACCGCGACCTCACTTTCACTCCGAATGTCAGGGCAAAGGCCGGCCTCGGCCACGCTGCGCTCAGGCACCTCTACCCTATCTTCCGATCGACAATGCTCATCTGCCTCAAACTGCGGGCGTATCGTGCGATCTTTCCGCCTCTGATTCTGTATGGATGCGAGGTCTGGAGCTCGGTGGCTCATACCACCCTCCGCAGACTGCAGGCCGTACAGAACAGGGCCTTAAGAATGATCTACGGTACCGACCGCAGGTTCCCATCACACTTCCTGCACACCCAGTCTGGCATACCATACGTTGAGGACGTCGTGCGTGAACAAACGCGCACGTTGTGTGCCAAGATCACCCCTCAGCCTAACCAGCTGGTAAATACACTGGGTCAATACGACCACCGTCTGCCAAGGAGACGGAGGAGCTAACCAAGGATCCCCTTGGGTGGTAAAGTCTGCCTCTCCTCCTGTCACCCCCAATCTCCACCAGGTCACCTCGTGCCTTCGCCGCGACTGGAAGGATAACACCTGCAGTCGCGCCCGAGGGCGCGCGCACGACCTAGAAAAACCCTTAAACCTAAACACCATTATTTCCATCTGGTCTCTTGCTACTGGTTCCCTGCCTCTGCTCGACGGATCGCTAGCGACCGTCCAAGGCGAGTTGGAACTGGCACTGTCCCCGCTTTATGGAGGGACATTCCGGCACCAGAATCATCAGTAGAGGCCAACTGCGCCGTCCTATGCAATGACACGCAAGCTCGCGCATATTACAGTATCTTTTATACCGCACGGGTAAATCCGCACTGCGGATACGTACCATGGCGTGTAACCCTCCGCCCGGAAGAACCCGGGCGACCTGCACCTGCTCTTGGCTTACTCGCTCTCTCTTGGACTATCCTTTGGCTGGATAGATGGGTTTGTTCGCAACCCCTTGAGGACAGGTAACCAGCCGCTGTGGCCACCTATGCAATCTGTTTATTTGTAGTAAATATTCTTATTAACTGAATTGTACCTTTAATTAGTATTACCATACCTTTTGTATGAATATAACCTGATAGAAAACTGAACCTCTCATAAAACATGTAAAGGTTACCTTTGAGTTACACTCCCCCGTGTACGATCTGCCCATCTATTCCTTACCTATCCTGGCAGTAAATATGGCTGGAGTTACCTCAGTTTTTCATTTCTTAATTATATCATTAATATAAAAATTAGTGTAGGTGACGCACAATAATCCTGTCCTACTCCTGATTTATTTTATGCGTTCTGATTTTAACGTGCACATATTTACTATTATGTTTGTAGTTCTGTATAGAGTAATCACAATATTGATTCAATAAGATGTTTAGGATAGCCATTTTAATGCATTAGCATCTATAATTTTCCTGTCTACAGAGACTATATACCTTTTGTTACTAATTCAAAGCTGGTTACTTATGCTCGTAGATGAATGTAAGGATTTATGCCCTGCATTCACCATATCTGCTGTATGAATGCAGTAGGAGGCGCTAGTGTGTCTGGGGATTATCCAAAAATCCGCGTGCGTTCTCATTGTCCCTTTTTATCAAACGTTTCAGCATATTTGAAATTGCTTTTCGTATATGGCTATACCCCTCTGCTTTCTTTTGCTTTTGTCACTTCTTTTGTTCTCCTGATTCTGGTTAGCTTAATAGACCAAGTAAAGAATACGCAGAAGTTCATCTTGACTAATGCAAAGATTAAACGTTGAAGCGGAAGAATTATTAAAGAAAAGAAATGTAAAGAGGTATTAAAATTGGTGTCAAGTTTAGCATAAATTTGAAAGAAAGACATGTTTAAGCTAAAAGTAACATATTACTGTAAACTTGAGCACATTTACATTTAATAATTACGTCAAAAAGGATATAGAAAAGGACCCACCCACCTATAGGAAACTTAATTCTTAATATAATTCACAGGACATGAATATCTTACAGGGTGGAAATAAACACTGATTTTATATAAAAATTCGCACTTTGCTGCAATTTAGTAATATGATTTCTTAAATTATCTTCATAAAGTTGATACGAAACCAAGTACGCTGATATACGAGGGCTGTTCAATAAAGAATGATCATAATTTTTTACGGTCATAATTTTTCACATTAAAATTCAATCTTATTATATTCTGTTAGCTTATTGTGAAACAAATACGCCGTGGTATTTTTATTGTTGGTACTCCTGGTTCTCGCCTGTGAACACCAGGTAAGTTCAGACATGTTCAGTATCGCCTACCGCTGCAATGGAGGTAACGTGCAGTTAAAGTTGATGTTAGAGGAAGATCCGGAGTTTCTTTCAAACGTAATCACTGCTGATGAAACTTGGCTACATAATTTTGATCCTAAGAGCAAACAGCATAGCTAAGTGTGGAAATATCCTTCATCACCAACCCCCAAAAAAGAAAAAGTGGTTGCTTCTGCTGGGAAAGTTATGGTCATCTCATTCTTTGATATTCATGGAATGGTTTATCAGCACGTTGTACCAGCAGACACATAAGTAACTGGACAATACTACAGGGATGTCCTGAAAAATTGTAAGTCCATATCAGGCGCAAAAGACCATATTTCCGCAAAGCAGGCTGGATGCTGCACCACGATAATGCGCGTCCGAATATTGCCAATGTTGTTGCTGAATAGCTTGCAAAAATCAACGTGAAGTACATCCCTCACCCTCCCTATAGTCCGGATTTAGCCCCATATGACCTTTTTCTATTCCCTAACTTGAAGAAACGTCTTCGTGGGAGGCATGATCCATCGCCAGAAGCAGTGGTGAAGGCTGCGTAGGCGATTTTGAAGGAACTCTCAAAAATGGTTTCCTGCATGTTTTGAAGACTAGCAGAAACACTGGGATAAGTGCATTACATTCAGAGGAGACTATTTTAAGAAGGACCATCAAAATTATGAGGATGAGTAAAGGTACATTGACAAAATAAAATTGTGATCATTCTTTATTGAGCAGCCCTCGTATTAAACGAAGACCAGAACGATAGTATTTATTATTGCACTTAAGGTACATCCAAATAGCATTAAGTCAAATATTCAGTGAAAATGAATTAAATTAGTAATTACAGTTGCTTTCAGACCTACAACCATATCAGAATCTTGGAAAAGGTGAATTTATTTCTCGAGAAAAATAGTAGACTTTATGCAGGAAACTCCTGAAGGGGTGGATAGGGCAGGTGGTGAGCGAGTCCCAACATTTGGCGTAAGTTAATTTGGCATATTATGTTGTATAAAAGTATTCGAATGTATATGTCGATCTCCAGAAACCAATATACCTAATTATATATAATCAGATATTCGTTGTTTGTAGCTCTACAACATACAGCAGCAAAATGGACACATTATAACTATAAACTAATACACCCATTTCTTTAATGTCCACGAATTCTAAGACAGAATTTAGAATATAGAACTTTAAACTGAGGATATAATTTAGAGAGCTTTTACTAAAAACGACTGTATGTCTACGCTTCGTCAAGAAACACGGAAATCCTTTACTGAGGTAGCTACAAAATAGGAAAGAACATAATGTGGGGCAAGTTGTGGTTGGTCTATTGCTACTAGCCAGTGCGGTGCGTGCGACGTGGTACAGTTAAGTACGCATACTGGCTCGCTTTGCCGAACCATACGGCTAGTTTATTTGAGCGCTCTTAAGATACTAATTATAGACTTACTTTGTTTTTCGCATGTTACAGGGCCAATGGTTCTGAGGGTTACTGTCCAAACCCCAAGTTTGTAGCACATCTGGTTTCGGAGATATGGAAGTAAAAGACGCCTAACTAGACAAAAAGAAGGAATTATTAACTGTCAGTGTAGAAAAGCACATACGTGCTATGCTGTACTTGCATTTTATTCCTTGCATTGAGTAAAGAAGTGTTCTTTTAAGAGTGCATACCTGCCTGTACGGCAGCCTAGTACTGCTGCGCCTAGAAGTAACTGAAAAACAACTCGTAAGAGTTTAAATAAGCAGGCTAGAAATATTCTTGTTAATGTGCATTCCTTTTACAAACAGTTTTTAATTAATAAAATTTTTGAAAATACAAATTTCGACCAGAGTCGACAATTAATGACACAAGCTTGTTACGTGAGTGCTCATACTGTGACGAACATTGTTAAAGAAGGCAAAGAGTTCACCAAATTAGGAGAAGTTTCCATATTTAGATCTCCAGGAAACTTCGAGCAGCTAAAAACATGCTACCAAAATATAGGAGTTTCAAAAGTGTATTTTACATAGTACAGTTTGTTTTATATAACAAGGATGAATATCCAACTACCAAAACGTTGGCCAATTTAACAAGAATATAGAAAATAGAAATCTTTTGGGTTCAAATAGAGGAGAGCCAATGATGGTTGCAAATTTTTGCTTGGATAAAGCGATATTGTTGCTGCAAGACTAAAATTTCTGCGTTCAATGCACAAAATAAGAAGTACAGGTGATTGATTGATTAAAATGCTTCTTTTAATGGAAAAGATTGATTTAAAGTCCATTAAAGACAGTATACAAATATGCCATCATTAAAGGGGAAACTATATTCACAAATCGTTGAAATGTCACTAATTTGTTTTACTGTATCAAATTCTTTCTTTCGTCGAAGGCATCGAATTAGAGTCATTTTGTTTCTCTGCATATGAACGATAGCTACGTAAGCGAGCTGCTCTCCAGTTCAAGGTTGTAAGGTTCAGATTATGCTACCACGTGATAATCATTGTATATGTTTTAACATATATGCTGACATATTAAGCGAAGTTCTCTGTCAGCATCTGTGTGTACATCTCAGATCACTTGCTAAGTGGATTCGGTGAGACGAGTAGAGATATGTCCTCCATCTGTCACCCGCGAGCTCTAGAATCGGCAAAGACAGGGAAGTAAAATCATCATATTGGCTGAATCCATGTTCATTCGACATAGTTTGCGTACCCAATACATAAAAAGAACTTTTCAAGTGCCTGTAATGCATAATTTGAATATAGGAGGCGTTGGTCACCAGTATTTATCAATTGGTAGTAAATAATCATGATTAAACTGAGGCTAATGATACTTTTTTTGTTATTTACGTCCACCAACGTTAAGTCATATCGGACCATGAATGAAGTGGTTGAAATGATACTCAAATGTGTCCGGGGTCCATGGAGCTTTGAGTTACCCGACATAGTTCTTTCAGGATGAAGGAAAACCCCGGAAAATCCTTATCCAGGTAACTCACCCTGACCGAGATTCGCTCGGCACCTCTTGAACGTGAGGCAGACACGCTACCATCTACGCTAACCAGGCGGGCACTAATGATAATGATTTCTTGGAAGGATAATCGTGTTAAATCTGTATCATACTGAGAGATTTTGGCAGACATAAAGTCCACTGGCATCGTCGCGTATATGGAGCGAAAACTTCTATTTATTTAATGAAAACCTTGTGGTCTTTCTTTTAGGAGGGCGTAAATGACTACATTTAAAGTAACAATGTTTCGCTTCCACTAGGCACCAACTTGGGTATCCAAAATCATTAGGCAACACTATCGTGGTTCAAATTCAGCCAAGGTCGTTTCTCTGTTTGAATTTGTCTTATTTTCAGATTTTCCTCCGTTCCAACAACTGGCAAATGTCTGGGAGGTATCCTAAGCTTGATCGTGGAACGTTTCTTTGCCAAATTTCCTTTCTCAAATAGCATGTAATATATGTAGAGGTACATCCATTCAAGTGGTTACCAGAGCCAATACGGTCTAGCTTCATTAAGTTTAAGTTTAACTTAGTAGCTCTCAAAATTGATCTGGTCATCAGTTTAAGTGGTGGTCACTCTCAATGCTGCACAACTTCTTTGAATGGATTAAATGAAAATGATAGTTCAAGTGATCAGAATTTGGATGGATTAGTTACAGCTCCATTTTATGATATATATTTATTGAATCCGAGTATTTCAGGAAATACCTATATTGTGTTTCAGTAAACATTCCTTGCCTCCTAGAGTCGCTCACAGTTGACAACAAGCAGTATATGTAAATGTTTCAGAACAACGGATGCACTATATGGATCTGTTCATATCAGTGACCCAAAATCTGCTGGGAGGTCCGTTTACAGTTGTTATGGTGTTCATTAAAGTATTAATGAAGCGATGGTACATTACTGCAATAGCAGCCTGGCGATGTGGTGTATTTGCCCAATCAGTAAATACACCCACAGGACGCGTTAAATTCGTTCGGAATATTGGAAGTTATACAAGTGTCTGGCACCGTGCCAAATATCTGAAAGAGCGAAATCATTTTTGTGCTAAATTATCTAAAATAAATTGCGGTTTCAACCCAAGCGTTGCAGTATGAACAAAAATTTTTGACATAGACGTTCGAAAAGTGTTCTGCAAAATGGGAGAAACTAAAGTTTAACCTTTCTTCTGCTGTAATACAACAATAAGGAGAAATTGAAGTGACTAATTACCGAATATGTAACTCTCACATAAACCGAAAACAAACCCTGAGACCATAAAATTACAGTAATTTGGAAATAACAGGCACACATAGTTCATAATCCTACTGAGTGTGATGCACAGGTAGTATATCACCAACAGCCCTACCCCTGTCCCGAACATTGTGCTTTATTGACTGCAGTACTCGCAGGACAGCTGTTGGCTCCTCATTTGCGGATAGAAAGGCAGCTACCAAACACGTGTTTTGCCGTAGTGCCAAACTGGGAGTTTGGGTTGCAATGACGTAGGGAGGCATCAGCGTTATTGATTGCGTTTTCATGTGTGTTTACTTCCACAGACATATTTGACTCATTAACCGCAGGGTCCGCATTCTCCACCGCAACAGACACCGACAGAGTGCATTGCACTTTCGGTTTGCGGGTGAACCGGGAGAAGTATTGATCAGTATCAGCATTATCCTTTTATATTATATGCAGTGGTACAGGAATACTACAAGAACACCACCTGTGGACCGCAATGAAGACATATGAACGGAAATAAATCATTTCAAATATTTGTTGTCAGTGCTTCCATCGCCAACGTTCGTCTTTTAAACTGCACCTCTTCGATTAAGAGGGGACGTACGAGAAAATGTTAAAAAAATGTAATTTTTGTATTGTTTTGTAAAATAGTATATAGTGTTAGCTATCAAACACCAAAATATTATGGCTATACGTGGTCTGTATGTACCTTTAAAAAATTAAATGCCTTAGTGTTGCATAGTAGCATAGTAGCAACACATAGTCTTCCATCAGATGTCTTGGAATCTATAAAGCCCACCTACCAATTCTTAGCACACCCAGACTTGCTAAACAATGTGACTATGGAGAGACATAAAATCCAAATGAAAGCCTCAACAGTCTGATATGGAAAAGGTGTCCCAAAACATCATTTGTGTCTTCCATAGTGGTGAAAATTGCTAATTTGATGCTGCAATAGTGTTTAATGATTGGAATGTTAGCAAAAAGAAAGTTATGCATCAGTTAGGGTATCAACCTGGTGTGTTTATGGAAACAATTTTGCAGAATATCGACAACATTAGCAGAAAGAGCTATGGAATTAATGCAGAAAGAAGCAAGACAGAAGAGGAATTTAAAAAGAAAGACTAAAGAATACCAGAATGAGGATACAGACTATGGATATGGGAAGTTCTGACTTAAAATTAAAAGGCCAATTGAATAATACTCATTGTATTTTTAATTGCATTTCCCTGTAACTTGCATTTTCTACAACTTCAACCCACTTTTCTCTCAAACTACTTCATCTACAGAGATGCAATTTAGCACACATATTTCTTATGCCACAATGAACATGTTGTTGGTTCTAGAATTTAAGATTAAGCTCCAGATGGAATGTGATGACACAAAATACATGAAATTATTTTTATTTTTAAAGGATGCATATGATTAACATTTTTTTAAATTCTATACAGTTTCAATAAGGAATATAAATCCAACAAATTCATTTTAGTGTGTTTTAAAATAACATACCAAATTTCAGAAAGATAGCATATGTGAATTTTGAAAAAAAAATGGGCTTAGGTTTGTAAATATCTCTGCATATAGAAAAAAATATGTACATTAGTTATAAATAATGGAAAATTATGGAAATAATTGTGCCCATTAACTGTATTAACTTAAATAGGTATACTAAGTTTTACTTTAACTTGAAAACCTTGGATGTTACGGCTATTTATGTAAGACCCTAAATATTTGCATACGTCCCCCCCTTAAGGCATGTATATGATGATATACTTGGCTTAATGATCTAACTAAACACATTTCTCGGAGACATATTGAAACGTTAACAGTTTTCCAATTCTTCATTAAACAGGCTGGAAGGGACAGAGATGTCGCTCTTTAAACTACTAAGATAACATACCGAAGAGGTAAAAGGTATGCTCAATTTCTTTTTGGGCAGCAAACCAAAAGACGATTATACATCGTGTTATATCCAGTGTTTCATTTGTGGCTATAACATATAATAAATATCCTGATGATGAGAGAGATGCACACTCCCGAAACGTTGATTTTTAATCGTCTTTTTATGTGGCTTGCTGCCCGAGAAGATATTGAGCATATTCGTCGCCAGGAAAGTTTCAGGTCTTAATTTGAGGTAAAAGGATGTCAAACTCTCACTTTCATCTCGGGTAGCCAGATAGGTGACAAGATGGTTAGATATCAGTTCTGAATTTCGGCAATCTATCCGGCAGAATTAGCAGAATTCTCGCCAAATACAACATCAGGACCATCCACAAGCCACCTCCGAAGATTAAACCTCTGTTGAGACCAGTGAAAGACAAATTGGACTTCCAAGTTCTGGGAGTGTACCGCATTCCCTGTGAATGTGGGACACCGTATATAGGACAAACCGGAAGGACCATCGCTGCTAGAATAAACGAACATGAACGGAGCATTCGTTTAATGCAACCTGAGAAGCCTGGGCTGGAAGAGCATTGTTTTGATAACGACCATAGAGCCAATTTTCGGGAGATGACCATCTTGGCAAAAAGCAACAGTTACTGGGAGCGGAGAATTTAGGAAGCTTTGGCGATTTCCTCTGAAAGGAGCACGCTTAATCTAATCACGCTGAGTGTGATACGACATCTGATTAGAAGGACTCCAGAACCCCTCCCATTTGAAACACATAATAATTGACATGTAGCTATAAAAGTGTAATTCACAAAACACATTATGTGCCGAAAACATATGAATAAACAGTTTAATAACCCGCCATTAAATCTACCTCACGCTTTTCCTCACCCCAATGTCTATTACGTCATCTGCGAAGGTGTAATGGTAATCAACCTGTTCCCCTAAATGGCACCACTGATTTAGATGCTTCAAACTGTCATTTTCTTCTGAGAATCCAGTAACCCTCAATATCTTTACTGTAATGTGTATTTAACGAAATACAAAATAAAATTTAGTTAAAATATTGGATGCAGGTATTGGAAAATGCTTTTTCATTTATTTCATTTTATTTTTATCTTCCGTGGTCTTCAACTTTAAATTTTGCACATAAATCAGACCGCAAAATGCAAACTTTTCACGCACACAAATAGGTAAAACCAATCGTTTTGTGATCGAACTACAAATGGAATAAGTATATTATGACTGTCATGTGTTTCAAATGGGAAGGGTTCTAGAGTCCAGCTAATCAGATGCCGTATCACACTCAGCGTTGCCAGCTTGTTATCCCACTACTTTTATATTTCCCTCTCTCTCGCACACTCATAGAACATGCAGCTCTGGTTGGCGCAGATGTAAGGGTAAGCAAATTATATTTTACAAACTTCTATAATGATGCAGTTACCAAAATGAAAATTGGAAAAAGCATTTTCGAAAAATATGTATATTTTAAAATACTATAACTATAATTATAGTTTATGAATTACCTGTTTTTATAATCCAATGGAACTGCCAGTGGCTCATCCATATCACTGTCAATGTTACTTCCGGTAAGAGAAAATTCGTCATTGTCACTGTCTTCATCGTCTGAGTCTTGCAAATTTATGATTATAGGTTACAAAATCTCGTCACGTACTATCTCGTTCTTAAAATCGTCTTGTTCAAGGCTTTCTGCATGCCTTACGCAGTTTTCCCAGTCCTGTTTTGACAATTTCTTCGAGAACAAGTCGTTTAACTTCCGTCAGTCTAAAAGTATTATTTCTGTTTGCAATCCCCCTTTTTATTTGAGCCCACACAAACTCAGGGGAGAGAGGAGAGATGATGGGGTTGGAGTTTAAAAAACGGCTTCCGATTCTCCGCTGAGAAAACCATCTGTGTTAACTTCTGGCGTCAGCAGAGTCGACAACCTCCAAGGCTCGGGCTAGGCGCTGATCCACTACCTTTTGCAGATGAGACGAGGTTCCTTGGATTAATCTTTGATAGAAAACTTAGTTGGTCGTCGCATATAGCACAACTGAAAGCACGAGGTGACCGACCTTTAAATATCTTGCGGGTACTAAGTAGAAAATCGTGGGGAGCGGATCGTACAGTGTTATTGCGACTTTATCGCGCACTCATCCTTTCCAAATTAGATTATGGTAGTATCGTTTATGGCTCAGCACGACCATCTGTGCTGAAGAGATTAGACACAGTCCATAATTGTGGCATACGTATAGCAGTTGGGGCATTTCCGACGAGCCGAGTTATAAGCCTGTATGCTGAGTCTGCAGAACCTCCTCTGCAGTACAGGCGCAACATGTTATTAGCAAATTATGGCCGTGGACTTAATTGCATGCCCACACATCCAACACAACTTCAATTGGATAATATTGGCAGTGGTAAGGTGGGAGGCGTATTACCTCGTGTCCCATTTCAATTGCAAATTGATCCAGCTGGTGCACTTTTTCCGTGTTTTTAAACGGAAGAAGTCTTTGCAATAACTCATTTTTAGCTTCTGTTTACGAAAATTATTTGAAGAACGTGTACACCTTATAAATAATACTTCGAGCCTGACTTCGCAATACCTGCCTTTTTGACTCGCCACTAAATTCACCGCAAGAGGCCATTGCACTATTTAACTCTTACTCTACTGTTCTGTAAAGAATAACTGAATTATATTGATCTGAACTCTCCAAAGTAAATAAACACTTCTAATCCAGCATGCATTAATAAACGCAAAGCATACAGCATTCCACAGGCTAACAAGGAATAAAGTGTTTGCTGCTTCTCGAATTTAACACCTTGACTTATTTACAGTAATTCCTTTATCACGTCATGTCTGTAGTTTAAATTTCAGTTGTGAGTAATTAAAGGTATATGTACATACATACACACCAACCACTTTGAACTCTCTAGAGTAAACAGAGATTACGAACCATTCATAAACAAAGATATAATGTGACCAGACACGTTCTGCCAGGACAGCCGGAAATGTATTGTTTCCTCTCGCTCGAACTGGATTATTTAAAGTAATTCTTTAATACGTCATGTCAAACATTTACATTTCAGTTCTGAGTAAATACAAATATACGTATACACATTCATGCCAACCAACAATGATATACGGTGCTTACGTCGCGATTTATTGTTATAATACAGGTAATAGTGGTTTATATATTTGTATTAGAAAAACTATTTGAGATAAAAATATGGAGTTTTCATGGTTATGTTAGATACATTGGTCTCTACCTTCCACATGGATAAATTTTGGCAAACTCTGAATATTTGTCTTAGCGAGAATAGTATTTCATACAGATTGATTAGGTTGGCGCTCTTCTCACACCACTTAGCGGGAATGCAATACGACAACACCGCAGGACTCCGATTGGTAGCTCACCTAGTAGCGTTCAAGAACAAACACCTTCCCATTTGAAACACATAATAATTCATTATTCTCGTGGAGTACTTATTCTTCTTAGCTATTAATTTATGCATGTCGAGCGCTGTAACGGGACATTTTGACTGTCCGCCGCTTACTTGTATTTGTCTTAAAACACAACGAGGTGTATACGTACCTCAATAGCCAATACAAGTCAGCTGTTCTCCTGCACATCCGAGGCGCTAAGCGCAAAGTTGAAGAAGGGGAAAAGGAGGGGAGTCATCCTCAGTGACACTCGACGACACCTCTGATCTAAATTAAATTACCGTTACTTTGAATAAATCCTATTAGAAAATTAATGGTGGTGTGGTGGACAACATGGAACTGGGGTGGGTGTTTTCCAGATCCTCCAGTTTCCCCGCTATCATTTCATCTCGCTCTAATTCTGTAATCCACTTTCCTCACTCCCTCACCGGGCTACGGGCTGATTCCCCATACAGAATTTTTTCTCTCTCTCTCTCTCTCACTGATCCAGGGTTATGAGGAACATGAATACCCCACATCACGTAGAAGAATATTAGTAGTACTGTAGTTTACATTTCTTAATTTATAATAACCGTTTATGTATTTTGTATTAGGGCAATCAAATATAAACAGGCCTTTCGTTCCAGAAAATTTATTCATGAAGTCCAGAGGTTCTACTCTTATTAGTCCTGGACAAAAGGAGAAATCGTCAGATGTGTCCAGATGTTTTTGAATGAGCTGTAAGTGAACCAGCCAGAGTGTCATAAACACACCATACATACGTCAAGGCAGGGTGGTGGAACCGTTTCCAACCCCCGTCCGTCTCGCCCCTCGGAGCTTTTCTTCACTCTGGTGAACTGTAACTGAGGGACCGAGCCAAACGAATTCCCAAGGCCACTGTCCCCTTCCAGGGACGTCACTGCATGTGCTGTAAAAGCCTCGAACCCATACGGCACTCTATGCGTGCGCAGTAAACAAAGGCCTGTTAATATTTGACTGCCCCTCGGAATCCTTCTTGTGCTGTTTTATTACGGTTTCCTTCTTTTTTTCTCTTGTGTACATTTTCTTCTACTTTCTTAAAGTTTTTCTCTCGCAACGACAGATATTAAAGAATCAAAGTTCATCTATTCATTTGTATCATGTAACAGTCTGGGTATCGTTCACGATGCTTCGCCAAGTTGAAGCGATTATGCCTGGTTCGTTATTTTAGTCGAGAAACCTATCTCAGGTTGGATGTGTAATCAAAGGAAGGATTACACCGAAGTCTTGAGTTTGAAACGTTTTATAAACAGTATTCACTCTAACTGAGAATTTGCTAACCAGTGAAACTAATTATATATATATATATATATATATATATATATATATGTGTGTGTGTGTGTGTGTGTGTGTATGGAGAGTTAATCTATTTGAATCCTAAACCACACGGTTCTATACTTGAGGCACCGGTGATACGAGAAGAAGTATCCAAGAGTATGTCTAGCATGTCCTATTCAGCTTCAATATTGTGACGTTGGAGGTGTTTAGGAAACGTCACGAGGGGAACGTAGGTTCAGGGGTAAAGCAACTCACAAATATAACATAATAAAAATGACATACCTTTACTTAATTTGAGTGGATTACAACAGTTCCATCGTTAGCAAGCTCTAATTAACTAACATTATAACATAATATTTGTTTACATAGTACCTAGCGAGTCGGCCTTATATCCACGGGCCTGGGTTCAGCTATAACTGAACTGTTGACATCGAGACACCAACCTACTGAACTCTGTGATCTGGACTGAACTCCCTGTCTTAGCCTGTGCTAGGTTTTATATCGTTATCCGAACCTCCTACACAGAATGAATAATTCCACGTGGGTTGATGTACCTACCTTTGAACGTTATTATACTTGATACTCACTTCCACTTGCATTGTTTGTGTGATTATCACAGGAAGTGATTCATGCCCTTCTGACACATCTTTGACTGTGACTATATCATCATTATATGTTTAGGATTGTATTTATTGCAAATATATCCATATCGCTACAATATTCTTCTAATCACCTCCCCTTCTGCTAATGACTTTAATAGCCCCACTACTAGCTTATAATACGATGTTGCCACTTCATTTCTACCTTATTGAAGTTTGCTTTCTTTTTCCAAATTGAAGACTCCCTATAAATTTATAATAAATACTCTCACATACTGCAAGAATTCCAAGATAATCTGTCATACCTAATCTAGCAATTTTGGATACTTTCATACCTCTCGCTATCGCAACCGACCGGACCACTTCCACGAATTTGTCTGAAAATCAGCCAACGCTAATCACCATACCTAATGTCATCTTACCCCAGCGAAACTGTACTCATAATCTATTCCCAAATCTACCTCTTAATATTTAACACAAATGCACAAAATATTCATTTATAATTTTATTATAGGTATTAATTTAACTAACTGATACATCATTTCTGTATAAATCAGCTTTGAATCTACCTTCATGCTTTTTCTTCTCAATGCTTAACTATGGTATCCTTGTTTTAATAGTATTCCTTGATTTTAAACACACTTTGTTTTGTAATGTACGTCCTCCAACGTTAAGTCATTTCGGACGGTGAATGGAATGGTTCAAACAATGATCAAATCAGCCCAAGGTCCATAGAGCTGAGAGTTACCCAACATTCGTCTTGCAGGATAAGGGAAACCCCCGGAAAAAGCCTCATCCAGGTAACTCACCCTGACGGAGATTCGAACTCGGGACCTCTTGAACGTGAGGCAGACACGCTACCACCACGCCACCGAGGCGGGGTTAAAGACAGTGTTTAAACAATAACACTGAAGAGGATTGGAAAAATTTGTGCATCAAAATTAAGTCCATAGAATAAGAATACTGACACTGAAGAAGTGTTAGAATTTTAATCAATGTGGATTTGGATATACGTGATGAAGAGGAAGATGAAGCATATACCTGAATCGGTTTTATGGGTTCCAGAGATGACTACGGTAGTTCTACTGACATAACATCTGATATCCATCCTTTAGATGACATCACCACAGATGGAAGTTCCAGAGATACAGCAAGTGAAACGACTTGCAGGAATTAGTATCTTCACCTCAGAATTAAATAAGTCAATTTTGCTTCTCTCCTTAGCGTAGCACATTTTCTGCCTTCTATAATGTACGTACATATTTTTGTGACCTGCTGTTTATCACTCCCGTCCTCTGATAGGCAACCCTGCGAGGCAAACGGTAAGAGGGCCTCCACTGCATAGTATCTTCGTCAAAGTCCCGGACCATAAGTCCCTAATAGATTACATTGTATTGCGGCTTGCTTCCTTTCAATCGAAATACATGCATGTCGCAGCCCTGATTGCTGGATTCGGCTTGCTGTTCTAACGTTTTTTCTTTTCCAAAATTGGTATCTGTTTCTTGCAATATAAGCAATTTCTTCATTCTTTCAAGCTTGTTTATAGAGGTATGTACACATCGTGAGAGTACTTTATTAGGGGATACGCATTCGTGTACAGGTTCGTACACATTTGTGATCATTTGTATACTCCTTAGTAGGAAATCTACTCATCTTCTGGCTTAAACTTTTGTTAACATTAACATCAGCACTTCATTGTCAAGTATTTTAACTTCTATCAAAGCCCAAAATCTGACAAAAGTATGTGTCAGATTTCGAGCGAAATACCTCTCAGTGCTGCTGAACGAATTATTAGCTAATACTTAAAGCGAAATAACCTTAAATTTTCTGAAACAACTTTTCAGGAAATTTGATCTAATTTGGTCTTAATACTCGTATATGATTTTGAGTGGAAAAGTGATCCAAGTCAGTGTTCGGTTCAGGTGGTTGGTCCAGTGTATTACGTAAAGCTGGTGGTTTTATTCGGTAAAAAGATGATGCAAGTGTATTTTTTACTGTAACTGATGCAACTTTAAAATAAGTGTTTCAATTCTTTTCCCTTTGATAAAGTTGACAACGCCGCCATTAACGTTGAGAGCTCCTAAGATAAGAGAGGACCCTTCCAAACTGCACTTTTCTTTGATAATGGTTTCCTGGAGACAAATAGTGGTAGGGCTGTTTTCGCTTAAAAGAAGCTGTACATATTCATAATGTGTCAAAAACACATTAGTCTTCCATTGCAAGTTTTGAGTACTTAGAATTAAGCCAATTGTCTAAACCGTGATACTGGGTTTCACCTTATGTCCTTTTTCAACGTCATCCAACGTAGTTCACATAGGATGATGAATGACATGAGTGAAATGATGCTCATATGAGCTCGGGGCACATACAACTTAGTTACCCAACATTGGTCTTTCTGGATAAGAGAAAATCCTACAAAAAGCTGTAATTCACCCTGAAATTCGAACTCGGTACCTGTTGAACACGAGACAGACATGCTAGTCTGACACCACAGATACGGACATTTATGTTGTGCATCCTTTCTTTCTTTATTAAATGAATGAAATTTGACTGTCCTCCCACTATCAGTGAAGTAACGATAGATAGATTTATGGTATAGGTGTGCACATTCCTCGAGATCATAGGCGAAATGTTCAAAATGAGAAACTTTTCCGTAATTTTTGTGTGTCTAAGTAGCTGCAAATTAAATTAACTTAATGCGGTATTTCATTAATAAATTTCGGCAATGATGAAATTACTTGTTTATTCAGTGCCTTTATCCTCTTTGGCTTCTTTTCGGTAAATTTCGTCCTCCAACGTTAAGTCATATCGGACGATGAGTGAAATGGGTGAAATGACGTTCAAATGTGTCCGGGGTCCATGGAGTTTAGCTCAGAGTTACCCGAAATTCGTCTCGAAGGATAAGGGAAAACCCTGAAAAACCTTATCCAGGTAACTCACCCTGACAGAGATTCGAACTCGGGACCTCTTGAACGTGAGGCAGACACGCTATCATCTACCCTACCGAGGCGTTCTATCCTCTTTGGCAGTTTCGCTTTTTTTCTTCCTGTGAATAATCCGATCACTTCCCTTACGGAGGTACTACCTGCTCAATATACTACTTTCAGATGGTTGATAAAGGCACTGATTTGGTTTATGCATTTTCATTGACGATTAATTTCTGTTGTCTGTTGGTTCGGTTTTGTTTACCATGACAACAAGGTTCCATAACCATATTTGGTGAGTTGTGTACCTATTTGTATTGAAATTCTGAAACAGCTTATGTCTACGATTTCTGCTGGATAGTTTTTCTTATTGGTTTTAGCAAAGTTAACATTAATTAAATTGAACTCGGCGTTTAATAATTCATAAACAGTGTCTTCATCAATGACAGAAACAGCACATAAATTCTTTATTAACATAACCTTTGACCTGTGGCGTTATTTTCCAGCTTTATCTCTCTCCATCTTAGTCGAGCCACACGTTCGGCAGCCAAATTTGTGGCGTTTTTCCTCCACTCGCAGCAGATAGGATGCACGTTGACTGTTTGGAAGATCCAGGTCGAGATTTGATTAAATAAGAGTCATGAGATCTTTTCTCAGGTGTAGATTTTTGGTGACAAAAATAAAATTTTATATGACTCCGATTTCCTAATATATCATTATCTGAATTACAATTCACTCGTTACTATTACGAATACCGAATAACTCTTTTTGTAACTTTGCGTTACAAAACTTTTATATTCACCGCGACATTTTTCCATCGTCATGAAACAAGACTAAAGAACATATCTCTATCTCAAGATTATTGATTTTCCGTAACTATCGTTACTCCTCTATTAATTTCGTGATTGGCCGATGTACTGCTACGTCACTGCATTACGTAATACAATTATTACTACGGCCAATCACAAAATTACACATATATTTGTTTTTAATATTGTCATTACATGGCCTACTAAGTCATATCAGAAAACAATATTCTTATAAAAAGTTCTAACTAAAACATATCGTTAGAGACCCAAGAGATGAAAAAACGGTTTGAAAGACGCCACCAACGAACCACTTGTAAACTAACAGCGGCGAACAACTTCGTTACCCTTAAGAATGGAGTTCTACCTATAAAGTTAAATTCCACTTGAATGTTTTATCGAAAATAATTGACTCCGACCTTTTCGCTTTTTCCAACTTTTCTTCCACTGTAGAAATAAGTCACAGGATTCCTCGTAATGGCTCAGAAATGCAGAGTAGGCAACCCGACACCAAAGCTATCACTTACACTCAGAATATCAAAATATCTTACCGAAATGTGATGAACCAGCCAGGAGCGAGAACAGCTTGCCTGAGTTTATTCGGGTAAATGGTATATCTGAGGTTAATACAGATACGAAAGTATTCCTTAAAGTTCTGCAATAATATATACTATAAATATATATAAATATTTTTATATTATATATTGTCGCCAGGCCATTGTTGATCGAGGCGGCAAGGCATTGAAAGGGATGCGCAGTGCCGTGCGTAGATAAATGCTCGTCGTAGCGGCGGGGGGAAGTACACGGATTTCTCGAGAGTTTGCTTTGTTCTATCCGGGTTTCGACTGTTTGAAAATTTCTGGAATGTTAGTAAACTATAAAAAGACAGCCCGCCTGCCAAAGAGGAGTTAATGTTGTATTGTGTATGTGTACGAAGCGTATTTCTACGGAAATAAAGTGCAATATTTTGTGTTTGTAACCTGATTTTGATTTCACGAACCCACAAATTCACTATATAAATTCAATACCTCCTAGGGTATCCTAGCCTGCTGTCTTCTAGCATACGTGATTTCATCAGAAATTGTGTTTTCGTATTGGCAGGCTCAATTTTTGCCCATTCTTCCACATGTGTTTTCTTTAGTTGATCTTAGAGGATATAGGAGAATATCTGATTATTTGATTTACCTCAATCTGTAAATTCTCTAAAGGGTTGATATCTGGACTTTCTAGGGACAGACGAATTACTTTTGAGCAGCTATATGTCAACCATTTTTGGACAATATATAGTTGGTGTTTTGATTCATTTTCTCCATAAAACTTAAATTATTCCTTATTTGTAATTTTTCCGCACAAAAGCAAAGATTTTCTCTAAGCATGTTGAGATGCTAGTGCTTAACATTGGTGTTCTCAATAAACACCAAATTTCCCACATTTGATGGTATGTACCTTTATATCATAGTATTGCCGCATTTCTGTTTTACTTTAGGGTGTAAATTCCTAATTTTCAGTTCTGTATTGGGCTTGCGCCAAATACGAACACTACCTTTGCATCAAATATCTTAAAGAGACTTTCTTTATCAAAAATTGCAAAACTCCACTATTCTTGGTATTTTTTCTTCACTATCGTTTAGCAAACGGATGCGAAGCTCTCCCTTTTATGAATGTCTAAGCAAACACAATTAAGACTAACCGAATATTAAAGTGTGGCATGTGTATCTTGTTCTGCAGTCAAAGGTACGTATTATTTGTAATCTCTGTTGTCAACATCCCATGTAGCCGGATTTATTTATTATTCTGTTGGTGCTTTAAATTCAAAACTATTTGTTAACACTTCATAATTTAAATACCTCTCCAATATGCAGGAACATTTTATGATCTTTATGACCGAATATTTTTGTGAGTAGTATCTGTCCGTATAATACGGATTTACCCGTTCGATATAAAGGATAGTGTATTATGGCGGTAGTTGGCCTCTGTATCTGCTTCTGGCACATGGGTGTACAGCCACCTAAGGCGACTTAAGCCGCCACTTTGCGGACTGGTCATGTGGAGCAGTGCAGTGCAGTAAGCAAGAGACCGATAGAAATGTGAGCGTATGGACTGGGAGAATGGTCAGGTATTACTATGTGAAGTACATATTTTACACCAATCTAGGAATTCCCATCCGCAGACCGAGCTCATACACTCCAAACCTACTCCACCAATTCAAGGTTAATTTTTTTTCTTTTTTAATTTACGTCCTCCGAGGGAAAGCTATATCGTATTGGTAGAGGAATGAAATTCATGCAATGATGTTCCAATGAGCCCCAGGACCCACAGAGCTACCCTAAATTCATCTTTTAGAATAAGGAAATATTCTAGGGGAACAAAAGACCTTATCCAAGTAAATCACCCTGATCGAGTTTGGAATTCGGGAGCACTTGAACGTGAAACACACACACTACCACCTGTAGATGTGGGGGGCATGCCATTCTTCAGGATGACATACAAGCAGTTTCGAGTGTTCTATTCATCTGTTCTGTTTCAAGTGTTCTTTGCACAAAGTAGGTATGGAGGATAGTTGGTGTCCCTGCCGAAATTATGCCGCCAAACAAATATGCCCCAGTAAAGGCCATTGTCCTACTGAAAACCTACATTGTAATCCCACTGAATCCCAGCAACATACAGAGACGATATTTCTAATTTGAATTATTTTATGTTTGAATTTCCTTGTAGTGTGAGTGAGTGTGTGGTGTTTTAGGGCCCGTCGATAGCAAGGTCATTTGGGCCCGAATTTCCTTGTATGTTCTTCGTGCGACAAAATCCCGAAAAGACATTTCAGAGCTCCACTGATGAAACATTTTCCGGCCCTTTCCCCTTTGCCTGTATTTATGTTGCCTAAATCAGAAAAAAAGAAACCAAAAAGCAGCTATCGTTTTTGGATTATGCTATACTTGTCAACATCAGGTAAGGCTTTCTAGAATACCTAAGGGCAACACTTAGGCACGAAGTTTCTATATATTACACGAGGGTATCTACCAGGGTAGTCCACACAAAATGAAGACCGACCCCCCCTTCCCCTCTGACGACCAGAGAGTTACCAAGCTGTTTCTGAAGGGCGCCCGGCGCCTCCGTGGGGCTTTCCATAGGGCAAGACCTAGATTTTAACAAGCCCCCTCCCCCATGTGGTCCGAAAACACAAGACGGGATGGAAGTGGATACGCCTCTTACGCGCGCTAACCCCAAAGGCGAAGGCTAACGATCAACCTCGGAAGGGCCACCTGGTGATTTAGCACACCTTCTACTAGCTATGCAGGCTAGTGCGCTGGAATATATGGCTTCCCTCAACCCCGTCCGGAGACGTGCCCCTTCTCCCACGGGTATCGGGAAACACTGCTCCTCGAGTCCAACCCAATCCGAACAACTCCCATTTGTGGAGGGGTTGGAATGTTCGGCCCGAGGTTCCTCTAGAGGTACCACGAGTGCTAAGGGTCCGCAGCGCCCACACCACGGCAGCTGAAAGGGGACGGATCCCCTCCCTTACGGGGAGTTTCTGTAGTGCAAAGAATAACGGTGTTTCAAAATTGTTCACACTAAAGATAGTACGAGATCCCCATCATTTCACTGGTACGATAAACTCCTATGCGGTTTCCAAACGTCGGGATCCCAATATTGGGCGCCGTATCATTCGCCGTTCCCTAATTAATTATGTTCACAATCAGTAGAATGAACTACATAGCTAATCGAACTTCGAACTCCTGAGAGGGAAGTCTTGTTCAAATCACGTTATAACTCATCCCAAACCGGAAGATCAATCTGATGTTTCTATTATAGCATTTAGCATCGAACTCCTGCAGTGCAACAATAGAACATGGGCACCACTAGCGTTCTCCTTGAAGTACTTTTACAGGTAACAATTTGGCCGACTTAATACTTTGAGCTAATTGAAGTTTATGAGATTACAACGCTTCGGGCACGTTATGAAGTTTCGCCACTGTACGGTCTACACCGACCACAGAACAAAAACAGTCACTTTCCAGGACTGAAGGGAGAGAAATGCGGTCATGTGTAAATCAACCAATTGTTTGATTGCACAGTTTTCACTACTTGATTGATCTAACATTGTCAAGAAGCTCTGTCAAGAGCCGAGGAGATAGCCAGCCACTAATTTTATTTCGTGACTTCGGGTTATGTATTCACAAGGGAACACATATACTCTTCCTTTAGTACACTTTCATTTTTTTCCACACATGATAACGCCAATACCAACTCTTTCAGACAAAAGAGAGGAAAAAACACCGAAGTAGAACTTACAACCTGCTCAGGACGATGTGTGAAGTAAAGTTATCCCGTGGGATAATATGGAGGATATAACTTTATTTCTCTAGCTTCAGTTTTTCTGGTTACTAACAAAAATACTCACCAATGCAGTCATGTGTAAACAAGATCAAGTAAAACGTTCTATTTTGTATATTTTATTACAATTAAAACATTTCTACTCGTCATAATATTATTCTCGTCCACCAGCATTATACCAGCCCCTAATAGGCAACCGCACATCATCTAAAGACTAATGGGTTTGGAAGCAGAAAAGTATAAACGGTTCATTCTAATCGTTTATTGTTTCCGAAACATTCAGATTTCAATTCGAATTTACGAGACCCATGAGTTCCACCTTATAATTATTTAACGTCCTCCAGGCTACGTCACATCGGACATTGACTGAAATGATCCCAGGGTCCATGGGGCTTAGAGTTACCCCGCTTTCATCTTTCAGGATAAGGGATAATTCACCCTGACTGGGTTTGAAGCTGTTTGTTTATTTTTCTTTGTAATATTTTGTAGTGAAAATGTGAACTTAAATTATTAAATGATGTTTGAGAGCCTGTATTGCGAATCGGCCCGGTCAAAGAATACGACAGCTTTTCTCAATGAGCACTCATGTAAGGTACAACAGTACAATGTTTTGTGCTGTTGATATTCCGTTTCTGTACCATTTGCTCAAATAATGCAGGCGTCCTTAAATTTGAGTGTGAATAGAAATCTTTGGCTGAAAGCCATTACGTGAATGGTCTGAGAGATTAAAATTAAATGTTGAGAAATCTGAAAGAAAATCGTAATAGGACACTTGGAGCACGAAGAGCAGAAGAAGGAAGAAGAGAAGGAAGAGCAGTAGAGAGAGTAGGAAAGTTTGGTAGAATCAAAACTACGGGATTATTCAGACTTAGGTAATCAGGAGAGGAAAGGAGTTTACCATAAGGAAGGTAAGAAAGAAAATCTCGATTGAATATTGTTTGACCTGTTTTTTTTTTTAATTTATGTGCTCCAACGTTAAGTCATATCAGACGATGAATGGAATGGATGAAATGATGCTCAAATGAGGTCCGGGGTCCATGGAGCTTAGAGTTACCCGACATTCGTCTTACAGGATAAGGGAAAACCCCAGAAAAACCTTATCCAGATAACTCACCCTGACCGAGATTCGAACTCGGGACCTCTTGAACGTGAGGCAGACATTCTACCACCACGCTACCAAGTTGCAAAATGTTCTATCATCAATCAGCATGCATACTGATGCGTGTATAGGCTGAGCAGGATCTGGAAATTACTATAATCATTATTATGTAACATTTATTTCCGGTGTCTTGAGTTTGAGCAAAGCTGTTTGTTGATGATTAAGCTTAAATTCTGCTGACTGGCAAAACAGGTAATTTGGACTAGTGAATAACACATCCTACTGGTCAAGGGAAATAATGCACAGGGGGGCCTGTAACAGGCCTCAACTTGTTCTCCATGATGTAAACAGTGAATCACACTTCCTGCCTATCAAGGGAAATAATGCTTAGGTGGCCGGTAACAGGTCTAAGCATGCTCTCAATGACGTAAACAAGAATTGCACAATATGGTACAATAGTTGATAGGAAATTAACAGTTAGCGTGGGAATCGCTGTGTTGGCTTTTGGGTAGGACTCCTATTTAAGCTTGGTTGAGTTAGCACCCGGGGGACTTGACAGAGAGATTTGAGAGGGGACTTGCTGATGGTCTCTGTAAACATTAACAAGAGTTTATTTTCAAGTGCTACTAAGAGTAAGATTTCCAGCAGGGTGCACCGGACCGTACATCTCTTGCCAGTTGCAACAGGTTCAGCCACACAAACAACGCATCTCTAAAGGTATAGTTGCATTATGTTATTATGTATTTAAATGTTACAAAAGCGCCCCTGATCGCATACAGATCCAGGGAGTGCCCTGTAGAAACTCTAGGCATCTCCGAAATACAGTTATTCAGTTCATTTTGAAGTAATGTCATTTCTGCTGTACCTTATCCATTAGCTACGCTCCCAGTTACATGCGGTTATAAAACCCCTTACCTTTTAAACCCCTACAACACCTGGTAGTTTTGTTATTTAGCATATGATCTCGCCACTGGGTTCCAAACCCTGTACCTTTGCACCTCTCGCAATTCGTATCATCCCCGAAAAATCGTCATGTAAAAATACTTTTTAGTTGGGCAAGCAGGGTCCAAAGAATTGCTGCAAAGTGCCAAATGATATTAACTTTCTCTATGAATCGAAAATAATGAAAATGTTTGTATTCATTGTAAATAAAGTATATTCAAAATACAGGGCTGGCTTACGAGAACTAGATTTAATAAAACATATTCGTTTTAAATGCCAGTTTTATGAAAACTGTAGGTTGTCCTTGTAAAATATTTTATTAGTCCTGGGCCAGTTCAATTGGTACCTATATAGCCACTAAATTGTGTGTATTATATGCTGGAGTAGAATATAATGGTTTCATCATCACACTACCTATCATTAGCAAGCAGTAGAATGTTGTCTTCTAATCATAATATCGTACCGTTCAGAGAAAAGGTGAAATTTCTGCCACCTAGTGGAGTTTTCTCTTAGAGAGCAGCATTTTAAAGTCTTCTTCAAAACGGGCACTGTTTTGCCAGTTGTTGAGAATATTTAATCACATATTAAACAAGAAATAGCAGATAAAGTATGAACAAGTTGTTCTATAATTAGGCTTGAAAAATAACAAAGTAATTATTACTGATTGAGTTCAATATGTTTTTTAGATAGTTGCTTACAGCATAGCTTCTCTGAATCTATAAAATGTTGTTAACAGGAATTTTAGGAATTTTATGTTTCTATTCACATTGGGGTGCTTCCAAGTACTGAATTTTTGTTTCTTTGTGCGAAGCTTAAGTGTTAGATCTCCGTTGTTTAGGTCTGTCTAATAAGAAATCTTCATAAAAACACTTGTGCATGCAAATTAACCTCTGCATTATAAAAACTCTATAAATGTACGTCACGGTTTGTCACTGGTTAATTTCATTCAGTAACCGCTATCATTATTACCGCTAACACCTTAGTTCAAAACTAAAATATGGCTTGAAATATACATTCAGAAGATTTTGGAATCCCGTATGTCTTCTTACAAGAAATATCTATGATGCACAATCTCAAGTCTGTAAAATTTATTAGGAATAACTAAGGAGCTGCGAAATTTAGAATGGAAGATTTAGATTCAAAATGAAATTTAGTTTCATTGACGTAACTGGATCGGAAAATCAGGCGAATGAATCAGGCGCATTTGGTGGCACTTTACCGTAAAAGCCTCTCAATGGAGCTTAGTTGATATCTGAGAGAGAGCGTTTGGAAGATGCAGCTGGTACCTCAGTGAAGATCTGTTACTAAACTCCGTTTACGTGCTGTGTGGTGATTCGCCCAAAGAATCATTCCAGAAAATTCTAGGAGTAGAACAAAATATATCCACCATATATGTTTGATAAATAAATTATAAATTAACACACCACTAAGTTTCAATCTAGTAATGGAAACCATATAACTTTTTTTCAATTTCTGTATTTCGGTCTATATCGCTTAACATTAATACAACTTAACAACGTTTTGCATTGCAAGGATCGCAGTTTCTTCCAGGGAGTGTTGTCTGAGGCGCGAGCACAACTTCTCTACACCACAGCGCTCTCTCCTACAACACCTGAATGCCGACTACTTTCCTCCCTGGATACGCGAGGAGGTCCGTTGCCAACTTGGGCTCACGTCCATGCCGAAAGATAAAACCCCCGTTCACGTGTATCTTTCTGCCTTTTTAGAACTCCAGGCGCAATTCCGGGATTTGGATTTTCTCTACACGGATGGATCTAAGAGCGAAGCTGGTGTCGGGTGTGCTTTTGTTTTTAATCGTGGGGGTTTTACCTTTTGTTTACGGCGACAGTGTTCGATTTTTATGGCGGAACTTTTTAGTCTATACCAGGTGATTTTATATTTTGAGCGGCATTCCATACTTGCCTGCGTGATCTGTACAGACTCCCTCAGTGCGCTTCAAAGCCTCTTCACGCTGTACCATTACCATCCTCTGGTGCAGCGCATACAGAATGACGTCCACCGACTGGCACTCACTGGCACAAGGATCACCTTCGTGTGGACGCCAGATCATGTGGGAGTGTCTGGCAACGAAGCTGCCGATGCCACGGTTAAATCTGCCATTTGCTCGTCTAGGTCTTGCCGTTCTTTTGTTACCCAACGTGATCTTTCTTTATTTTTACGCCAGGCCCTTCATACCCGTTGGGAAGATGGGTGGACGGCTATGCGTGGGAACAAGCTTCGGGTGGTTAAGCTCCTTCCGGTTCCTTGGGCAAATTCTGCCAGAGTTTCCAGGCGGCAAGAAATTATTTTAGCTCGTCTACGTATCGGGCACTGTCGTTTTAGCTATGGTAACTTGCTCCGTGACGAACCCGCACCTCTGGGTGCCCACTGTGACGTACCCCTAACGGTACGTCACATTTAACTGAATGTCGGTTTTTAGAATTACGTGCCATTCTGTCGCTGCCAGCTACTCTTTGTGCCCTATTGGCTGATAGCCACCATAATGTGGAAGGCATGCTTGCTTTTATCCGGCAGAGTGGGTTTTGGCGCCTGCTCTGACCCGTTTGAGGCACCTTTTGGTCCTCATTTTATTCCACTAATTGTATCCTTTGCCTTCTGCAGTTACCAACATCTGCTTTTAGTCTTTTATGGTTCAGTTATTGGCTTTTTATTGGAACTATGTTTTACCTGATTTTACGGTTTTAGTGTGTTTTTAGCTGTGTAGACATTTTACCGTTGCCAGGACGCTGATAACCTCAGCAGTTGTGCACCCTAAATCCACAATTGTACTACTACTCTGCACCACAGTCATTCATTTCGGCAACCTTTGTCAAACTTAGACCAAGGAAATAGCACGACAGAAAGCAATGTTGTGTAATGCATAAATGCGAAACGAACTCGTTACCCTCCATGGTCTTGGGATAACATGCTAACCTCTGGTTCCAGAGATTGTGAGTTAAAATAAATATTCTTAACGTAGCTTCCTTCAGAAGGGAGGTAAACCTACTGGTTCCGTTACGGCACGTCAAAGAACCTCAAGCATGATAAAGAGACTTTTGGGCAAAATTAAGGTGTTTCACAATCAAGGTATAATATCACATTGAGCAACAGACAGCTGTTAAAAGGCGTTCAAAAATAAGAACTTAATTTCAACATTCGTTGTATTTTTTCAGGAAACAAAAATGACTTATTTAATTACTTTTAAGATGAAATACATGAACCTGATTTGTCGGAGTATTATTGATGTTCAATGCTGAGAGATAATAGAAACGAAAAGGCACCCAGGCACTGTTTAATTCGGACCACTACTGTATTTCATCTCCTTCTCCATAAAGGTACTATACCTTGGTAATGCTTCAGTGCCAAAATTACTCTACATATCTGCTTATTATTTCTTATTTTAAGTGAATTGGGCTTATAATTGTTTAATTTAAGTTAAGTTTTCGTTATTTAATTGTTTGAAGTGACGGTGGTCATTGGGAAGTGTTTGCGGAGTCCGTAGACAAGGAAGGTAAACAGTTGAGCGGCGCGGCTGACAGCTTGTAACGCGTCTTAAACCACCCATCCAAGTACGCTGTACCCAAGGGCTTACTCATTCTTATTGCGTAGCATTTTTTGTATTTCTTCTGATGCTTTCTGTCTTGTAATCGGCTGATGTATTAATGTTTCTTTCTCTTTATCTTTAGCAGCTCTAGAATTTACTTCTTCCAACTATTTTCCTGGTTTCTATTTTTATAGCTGAGTAATGGAAAAACCTTTTTGTTGGGCTCGCCTTGGTCTCGTAGATGGTAGCATGTCTGCCTCACGTTCAAGAGGACCCAAGTTCGAGTGTAGGTCCGGGTGAGTTACCTGAATAAGGGTTTTCCGGTTGTTTCCCTTATCCTGGCAGATGAATGTCGGGTAACTCAAAGCTCTATGGACCCTGGGCTCATTTAAGCATCATTTAGCCCATTTAATTCATCGTCCGATATGATTTAATTTTAGAGGACGTGAATTAGAAAAAATAAATAAATATTTCTTGGTATATTTATCAGTGCATCATATATATTTATTTCAGTCTTTAAAACTGGAAAATTTCTGCTACATCTCTATTTTGCAATGTGATTCTTTTAATTTATTAGCCTAAAACTACTTTACCTACGTATGCTTTTCTTTCTTTTAGACCTTTTAAATTTCCCCGTAACGTATATACATATTTGATCCGTCCTTTTATTTTTATTGAAATTCTTAATAATTGAAAAGCTGAAAGTTCTAATATGTAACTCAGAAAATAGTCTACAGAAGGTCATATATCTATTAAGTAATGTATGAACCGAGTATGCAATAAATATGTCTATAACAAAAACAAGAGTTTAGTACAAACAATTTTACAGCAAAAAAATTTTGGAAGGTATGATAGAACAGGTAAAAAATTTGACTATTTAGGCTGAAGTGTTTCGTACTTTAAAAATAAAGATTTTAATAATAACATTAATAGATTTAACATTTTCGGTATCGTAAAAATATGTCTCAAGACGACTAGAATAGGAACAAAACTAAAATTGTATAAAGTAATGGCAGTACCCATGCTCTTATATGGTTCAGAATGTTGGGCATTTAATGAAAGCGAAGAAACACGAACAGAAGCTGCAGAAATTAGATTCCTAAGGAGTGTTGCAGATTACACACTGTTGGATAGAAAAAGTAGCGCTGACACAACAGATCTTGCTATATTAAATTTAATAGAGAAGATGAATACATACACAACCAATTATAAAGAGCATATGGAAAATGGATAATCATTTCATACGAAATTGGTGTTCAATTATAATCCCAAAGGGAAAAGCAGCATTGGCAGATCAATGAAGAGATGGTTACAGCATTTCAATGTTTGAGACTGAACAATTCCTTTTAGGCCTATATCCTGTAAATTATAATGATGTATATACATAGCAGGTAAAGAAGGTATTGAATGTCACCAAGAATTGGATACTATTATTAAATTGGAAGTTCAAGTCCATTGTGCCTGCGAACAGCATAACTCAAAAACGAAGACGTTTGTAGTTAAATTCAGTACTTCTGAAACGTAAGGCGAAGATTTTCAAGAGAATCCCCACCACCATAGTAACCTTTACTTGGAAGACGTTTCAAAAGCTTCTATTTTATTAGAAATGACTCTAACGTTTTCATTAAAATACTATATTTTTGATATATTTTAATAATAAACGAAATGTATCTATTTACTGAATTATATGAAAAGAGTTTGTAAAGTCCTCTTTTTGGATGAAGTTTTATAATTGGCAAACCATAAATGATAGGTAAACCCTTACTTTACTTCATTGAAGAAGACAAACAAAACACCTGTGGAAATATTCCTTGATATTGGTTTGAGTTTTAGTATATAAAGTTTTCCAAAGTGGAAGGTTGTTTTTTATTTTTGTTTTGTCTGCTGCGGTAGTAAACAGAAATTCTTTTGTATTCCATCAAAAAAACTCTATGTCCCCTGAAAAATTAGCATTTTTAAAAGGTCTTATGAATATCAAAGAATGACTTAAATCATAAATGAGTGGTTGAATTGCAAAGTTGATATTTAAGTGCAGCATCTTCCAAAGAGGCAGCACCAAGGTTTACAAATAAAATATCCCCAAGTGGACTGACTTTTAATGGAACGTTATTTGAATTTTTTTTCTTCGAAAATGGCTCAAGATTTAGTTTAAAACATAAGATGATTAACAGCATTGCTGGTAAACTGTAAGAAATATGCAAAATTTTAGTACTCAACAGAGCAGAACTTCTTAAAATACGGAAATTATGACGAAGCAACCGAGCGGGATGGCTCAGACTGTTTCATCTGTGGCCCGCATTCGGAAGGCCCGGGTTCAACTCCCTGGTCGGCCTACCTGATCAAGGGTTTTGCTTGGAGGTGTTCGCGGGTTGCCAGGCGAATGCTACGTAGGCAGGTCAATTGCATCCTCTGAAATTCGTGTGTCTCCATTTCGTCTACATTATGATTTCACACCATCTCGCAACTGAGGCTCTCGTTCAGGGTGGAAGTGTCGGCTGTCTCGGCGCTGTATGGTTGGATGATATGCTCCTGGTAAGCACTTCCTCTCCGGCTAGACCTGGTGGGCCGTTTCCAGACCACAGCGGCTGGGATGCCGGTGATGCCCACCTGAAGAGTTTCCAGTTGGTAAATGTTGGAGACCTTCTTGACTTTTGACTCCGTCATGATTCTTTGGATCGGCCGCCCTCTGTCTTTTATCACCTCATCCTTTTTCTCCGGGAGCCCCACTTAGGTACTTACTCTAAACCTCCGTAGTAATCCTAATCCTATTTCGAAGCATCTTTTTGGAATGAATTAATTCCAAGAAATTCTTGTTACATGCTAAAATTTTCCAATATATTTCTTAAATGGGAGATCACCAATATTTTATTTTAATTCATTTATTTCAATCTCTTGACCATATAATGAGAACTGAATCTAAAACCATCACATAGCGAAATGTTTTCTAAGTGATATGCATATGACTTAAAAGCTCCATGTTTTCCTTGCGCATACAAGATATGGTGGTATTAACTGAAGCTCTGGCACAATTACATAATAGTTTATTTTATAACATTATTAACATTCTTTATATAAATAGTAAATTGTATACAGAAATGCTAAATAGCTCAAATTTGAATGCTTTAATTAAATACTCTATTATGTGTTCCAAATAGGACGGTGTTTGTTCTTGAGCGCTACTAGGTAAGCAACCAATCGGAGTCCTGCGGTGTTGTCGTATTGCATTCCCCCTAAGTGGTGTGTGAGGAGCGGCAAAGTAATTAATCTGTATGAAATACTATTCACGCTAAGACAAAAATTCAGATTTTGCAAAAACTGACCCACGAGGAAGCACAGAGTAATGTATTTAACATAACCGTAAAAAAAGCTCTACACTTAACAGCACAAAGGAGTTAGAGAAAGAAGAATAAGTAAAAAAGGCCATATTTTTAGCTCAAAAAGTTTTCCTAATACAAATAAATGAAGTAGATACCATTATATTATAACAACGCATTGCGACGTAAGCACTGTTATGAATATCATTATTGTTTGGCATGTATGCGTGAACGTATGTTTGAAATTCCTCAAAACTGAAACGTAAACATTTGACATGGCGGGATAAAAGAAATATGTACTTTGAATAAGCCAAGGTGTTTGTTAAATTCGATGAGAGGAAACCATACACTTCCTGCTGGTATAGCAGAACGTGTTTGGTCACATTATATATTTGTTTATGAATGTTCCATAATCGCTGTTTACTCAAGATAGTTCAAAGCAGCATTATTCAGTTACTCTTCCATGAAAAAGTGTATCAGCTGGATCAATGAGAAGCGATCCCCCCGCTACTACTGCTAGAACAATGCAATAGAGTTAATGTGGACTCAAATTGTTTTTCAAACAGAAAAAATATTTTTAAACTGACTGACGTTGAACGACTTATTCACAAAGAAATTGACAGGGTACACAATAAGACTGGGAAATCTGCGTGAGACATCAGATAAACTACAAGAGGACGACTTTTGGAAAGAAATAGCACGCAACGAGATTTTGGAACCTATGATGATAAATTTGCAGTACTCAAACGATGAAGATAATGACAATGACGAATTATCTCTTAATGTAACGTTCACAGCTATACGAATGTACCGCTGGTATTTTCGTTGGATTAGAAAAACAAGTAATTCATAAACTATAATTAACTTTAAACTAAATATTTAAAACATTGGCATAATGTAGCAATATTCATGTTGCAACTGTTATTTCAACAATTGCATTATTATAAAACTTTGGAAAATTCAGTTTGCATTCCCTTACGTCTAGCGCTACAAACACTCGCAGGTGTGCGAGAGAGAGGGAAATATAAAGAGTGGGGGTAACGAGGTGGCAACGTTGAAGGCTCTAACGCATCTGATTCGCTACAGGCGAGAACTCCTCCATTTGAAACCATACTAACATTAAAGCCTATGTACGTACTGTAGCATACATTACGCATTCACCATACATACAGGAAGATTACTTTACACCTAATCGGCAAAGAAATTCAGAAGAAAGCGTAAAACGCAAGAGAAAATCATTCAGATGGATGCATATGAACAAGTAACCAAGCAACGTTCCAGAATGTTCGTTGAAGTTCATGTAACTAATGGTGAACTTTTAAACATTCCAGTAATAAGCTATTGTGTAATTATTTAGTTTGTATGATACATCACAGCAAAATTCAGTACCGCTAAGACATTCATATTTAATTTAAAACGTAGCAGGGCACGCTACCAAAAGCTCTTTAAAGTAATTTCAATTTAATCACAGGTAAAACCTACAGCAAAAATCAATAACAAGGATTCCATAAACATGTGATCTAAAATACGCTGGTTTGTTAAAAATGCAAGATTTTCTTTAAAATTGCTCTAAAAAAAATCTACATGCCGATTTCATGTAGCTTACGTATATTAGGCTAGGCAAGGCAAGGCAAGCCAAGGCAAGCCAAGGCAAGCCAAGGCAAGCCAAGGCAAGCCAAGGCAAGCCAAGGCAAGCCAAGGCAAGGCAAGCCAAGGCAAGCCAAGGCAAGCCAAGGCAAGCCAAGGCAAGCCAGGGCAAGCCAAGGCAAGCCAAGGCAAGCCAAGGCAAGCCAAGGCAAGCCAGGGCAAGCCAGGGCAAGCCAAGGCAAGCCAAGGCAAGCCAAGGCAAGCCAGGGCAAGCCAGGGCAAGCCAGGGCAGGGCAAGTCAGGGCAGGCAAGCCAGGGCAAGCCAAGGCAAGCCAGGGCAAGCCAGGGCAAGCCAGGGCAGGGCAAGTCAGGGCAGGCAAGCCAGGGCAAGCCAGCCAGGGCAAGCCAGGGCAAGCCAGGGCAAGCCAGGGTAAGGCTAGTTTACGTGAGGTGAGGTTAGGTTAAGCTATCTTACGTTGGTTTACTGTATGTATGGTCGTATGTATGTGTTTATGTAATGTATATACGTATGAGCGTGTGTATGTGCGTATGCATATGTCATACGTTAGTATATATATGCATGTATGAAGTTTTCAATGTACGTGTTGTGACAACATGGTACGAACTATCATATTCTCGTATTGCTTCCCATGCCGTACTGATCTACGTACAGGATTGGCGATCTTGGGTTTTCGAGATAAAACTAGGAAATGGTTTGAATTACTGGGCTTAATAAACACAAAGGATAACCTTCCTAAGATAAATTTAATTAATAACTACTGTCTCTTATTACAGACACTAAAACGATAAAGTAAGCATATAACCTTTAGGTTTCAGTTTTAAGGGCACAGAACTCGGCTGCTCCTTCGTAATAAGTCAAGAAAAATCAGTCCCACAGCTATAAGGAGATATGTAACAAAGCCTTTACAATCGTTCTTATAGGACAACATGAGGTAAGGCCGGCCCCATAGCTCAGTTGGTACAGCACCTGCCTGCCGTGCTAGGGGTCCCGGCTTCGATTCCCGGCGGTAGGAGTGCGAACCTTTTTCCGACCAAGATAATTCCTCATCTTCCCCAGAGTCTGTAAGTATGAATGAGAGTGCGAATGTGTGCGTGATCTAATTAAAACCTAACGAACACGAGTTTAACAACTTCGAGATGTTCCAAAGGAGAACGGCTGCCGATATGACAATTGGAGTTAAAGGCGGGGTTATAAATGGCTAAAAAAATGAGTTAAATGAAATAATAAGCGTTTAAATAATATTTTACAGAGTAAGTAATGTGAGTACGATATCAGATTTTTTATCACAGAGAGTTAAGTACCGTTTCTCTTCAAAGTGACCCGGGTTCAATCCTATGGGAACCTATATGGGATTTGTAGAGGGTGAAGCAATGTCTGGGTGGATTTTCTTCGGGTTCGTAGGTTTCTACGCCTATCCATCCCGCAATCACCTATCTCTCCTCATGTAATATATTTTTTTTTCTCACACTCATTCTCCCATTCACACTTTTTCTCTCACCAGAGTTTTGGCTGATCACCCATCCTACCTAGATTCTGATACAGTTTTTCTGCTCCTTAACAGACCTCTAACTCTGGGCATACACTTTTAAGTAATGGTGGCAGGGGTGCCATCCTAAATAAGAGAAAGTAAACACAGAAAAATGAAGACGAGTTGATTACTTCGAGAAAAGCATTGTTACCGGTTTTTATTAATCACGCCAATGACTCAAATTTCGAACTTAATGTATGCTTTAAAAATGTTGTGCTTAGTTAACTTAAGTATGTACCCTTTTACAGAACGTATATTGTCCTTCTTTCAATTGAAGACCTTATTTTATCTTTCGGTTCCACAGAGAAAGCTTTGGATGATTCTACTTTGTTTTCCTAAGATGCGTTACACTAACACTAAAATAGCATTAAATAAAATAAAATTGGGTAACTTGTATTCGTTGTAATAAATGTGGGTACCTATTTAAATTTAAAAAATACTGTTAGGTAAGTAATGTTATATTACTCGCCCGAAAATGTAATTCTTAATTTTGCAACTCTTCTATTTGTTTGTGTGTGTATGAACGTATTCAAAGGTATTCTGGAAGCAGTTTTATTGCATTCTTTGAAAAATATTAGGTCTTTACGTTTCTTTATTGATAATCAATGGAAGAATTGCACAGTTCATCGCGCACTACTTCATATCGTGGTGGAACTATTGTTATAGCGTAACTCTCAATAAGAAGAATTTCAGAAAGGTCTAAATCAATTCATATTTTCTATTGCATTTCGCCTTACTAATTCTCAATACTTGCTTTAGTAAGAAACAGAATTATGGAAGCATTAAAACTTTGCCTATTTCGACACAGGGTGCCTAGCACAGTATTTCTATACCATGTTTTCCAAAGGGCTTTCATCGTTCACACGGTTTCCTGTTGTCAACAGAAGCTTATTCGTATGCCGGTATTGGCATTATAATATTGAGCGACTATTATTAATTAATAATTCCTAGCATTTTCCCAATAAATCCATTGCTAAAATTAAACATTCATGCGGGAACAATAAAGTCCTGTTAATTTTTAACTAGAAAGCAGAAGCACAACTGAAATTTTAATTGGAGGTGCTTTTGAAGCAGCTGTTTGTTGGCATAAATGCAGAGCAGGTGTTTCTAGCATGTGAAGTGAAACTAGAGAACAGTGTCAACCTGCTAGAAAAGTAGAACACTTTTGATGTTTTTGACACATGGGGCGGGAAATTATATTACATTTTAAAGCGTGGAAGTTTATAGGAAAATATGTGTAAAACGGAATTGTTTATGTGAACCTGTCGCACATACACAGCAAATCAGTATGTTCCAATGTCTTCCCTAGAGTGACGTGCCAGAAACCAGCAGGTGCAGAAATCATATAATAATATATATATGTCATATTATGTCATATAATATATATGTATATCATAATCATATACAATAATATGATTGAATATTGTGAGAGGAGAAAGAAGAGGGATCAAAATCCCTTTGTATCAAGCTACAAACTGGCGGCTGCAATGGTAATTTACATTTGCGTATAATAATTAGCTTGCTAGCCTTTCATAGGTTCCAAGTTCTGTATTCATGTTTCGCAATTTACTGTATGCCAGGTTACTAATATTTTTCTCTTCTAGTAAACAAGATAACAAGCGAATGCAATGCTGTGTCATTGAGGGTCAATACAATTCAACTCTGCTATGTAGTGCACTACAAGCAGCTTCATATTTGTGATGCAAGCTGCAGAAGAAATATGCGCCTTCACTACAAATTTACTATATGGGTCATTCAGTAATTAGTGGCATTAACGTTGTTAGTGGTAAATGAGGATGTCTGATAACAGAAAGAAGTAAGAACATCTCATAAGCATTTTCGGTGAGTTTGAAAACAGTAATGTTACTTATGAAATAGTTATCGATCTATTTTTTCAGTGCGCTATAATGTTTAGGATATGGGAACAATATATTTCGTTAAATTTCATATTTCAAGCGACAAGAGTGATCTAAAATGCCATGTAGCATTACTGGAAGCTTGTGATAAAGAGCCTTACCATATGGCATCGAGTTGGCAGACCTAGTTAGGAAGCGGTGGTGTTGATGAAGATGTCAGAGTATTCCTAGGGTACGCTAGCCTTCCAGATCTCATCCCTGTACATACCATCCTAATTCGTCACGTGTACCCAAAGAACTTATAGTTAAGAGATGCCTCGTGGCTCGGAATGCAGTGGACAGTTAACCTTCTATATCTCATCCCTGAGCATATCATCCTAGTTAATCACGTGTGCACATAGTTTTATTGACTAACAAGAAAATATGGAATTGCTTCTGATACCACAATTCCCCAGGGCTAAAACGTATCGGCAATGATTCACTTATGTCCGATTTCACCAACAGAAGTTAAAATCGACGTTACCAAATGTAACGTAACAATTGTCACAGCGCTAACGCTAATGTTAAACTTCTTGCATTTCACCAATCTGTTTTCTGAAAATGTTAACAAACCTGTGTTAACGCCAATAAACTTGTAAATATCACAGCTATAGAAGGCTATGAATGAATCGTATTATTTTCTGAACGTACTGCGATGCGCTTTTGTTTTCATTTTTGTCTGCACAAGCTGACAAATGGCGGATGAAGAAAATCATAAATAAAGCCGTGAGACAAATTTCTCATCGATGGAGAAATAACTGTTAATTGAATTGGTGACGAAGTGTAAGGATATCGTAGAAAATAATAGGACGGATGCAGGGAATGCAAAAGAGTAAGATGTTACGGGGAAAATATTGCAAACGAATTTAATTCAAATGCATGTGTCACCACTACAAGCACCAAACTGTTTAGTCAGTATTACGTAAATTTAAAACGCGTTGCGAAAAAGGACAAGTGCCTTAAATGTTTCAATACGAGAGGTGAACAGTGTGTTATTCACAAAATTCAGTGAATTATAAAATCGCAAAGTTATTAATACTTGAAGCAAAGGCGAGATCGGCATATTCCTTTCGATGCATGTTCTAACCTCTCTTGTACTTCCGCAGTAACCTTCATAGCAAATTTTTTACCTCTGTAGAAAATTTTCTTCTGATATCTCCTCAAAATCATTTCTCCTCATAGGCCGTACTCTATTACGAGTGCCATTTAGACGTTCTTAAATATAGCAAATCGACATCAACAGCTGCGTTCACGCCCGCCATCTTGACTATTTACAATTGTTAAGGACTTAACCTCAGAAATTTGGCTTGTTATTTTAACAAGAGATATAACACGAGTGTTACGCTAACACTTGTTGGTGAAATGCAATTTTTGTTTTAACTAATGCTAAACTCGTGTTAAGTCTTAACATCTGTTGGTGAAATCGCGCATTAAGGTCATATTCGCAGTTGTTTTTAATTTTGACCTCTCCAGGCTATACGATGGCAGTACGGTCAAAGTAAAGACCGAAAGGGAAAAAAGAGCTTTACACTTGAGAAAGGTGTCAAACAGAAAAAACCGATATCGCCAAATAACCTTGTTGTTGACGGGCCCTAAAACACCACACACTCACTCACTCAGTTCCGGAAATTGAACTGGAAAAAGAAGTATGACATAAACATAGTCGGCCTCCAATTAACGCATCTACTGTCTGCGGACGATATATTATTGGTGGCTGGGTCCGCGATGGAAGTGCAATAGATGCTAACAGAGCTAAATAGATTAAGTATTGAGCTAGGACTAACCATGAAAACAAGGGAAAGCAAGCTGATGACGAATGCTACTGAGGAGCAAATAAATGTCAACCTGGAATATGCCAGAGAATATGTCTCCCTGTGGCAAACTGTATCTTTTTCAAATAATTCCACGTTGGATATAAAAAGGCGCGTTAATCTGGCGTGAAAGAGATTTTGGAGCCTTAAGTTTATCTTAGAAGTTAGGTCCCTTAAATTAACCTTAAAGAAGGAAGTGATAGAAACCTGTGTGGTACCGGTATTATTATACGACTGCCAAATTTGGTTTCTAACGAAACATCAAAAAATAAAACCTAAATTTCCTAATTCTAAAGAAAACATTCCAATCAAAGAAAAGCCACTGACTTTTGAACCAGTTAATATTCAATTAGATTTAGAACAAATAGTTACAAAATCTGAAACTTCCAAACCTGTACTAAAAGCATTAGCATTAGAAACTGTGAACAATAAATACCCTCCTGAGTAATGGTTACATATCTACACAGATGGATCTACCTTGGACAACAACTCAGGAACGGGAACTAAGTGTGCACTGTTCTCATTCTATCAACCAGCAGGATACCACACAACAAATTTTGATGCAGGAGTATCGGCTATTCATATTTCACTCCAACATCTTCTATACAGAATAGATAAATTAAAAAATGCTGTCATACTTTCTGATTCTAAAGCAGCATCACGTGCAATAAGTCCATATAAAATGAGGTCAATCCAAATTAAAGAATGTCACAAAATGATCCAACAACTTCAAAAACTACAGAAAAGAATTATATTACAGTGGATACCTGCACATTGTGGAATTGCTGGAAATGAATCAGCTGATTTTCTCGCCATAAAGGTTGCAAATTTAATTCAGATCAGAAGTAAAAACTTACCCTTTACATCCATAAAAGGTAATCAAAAGCAAATATAAAAACAAACAAAACCAATCAATATCTAACAAAGCCAAAGATATAAATTGGAACGATTTAAATAAAAATCCATAAATTATTCCAGAAATCCCACGTAAAGCTGCAGTAGCAAATGTTAGATTACTTACGGAACATGATTATTTGGACAAACACTTGCACAGAATAGCAACTTATACAAGTCCAAATTGTCCTCTGTGCAACAAAGAAGAGGAAATGACTGAAGAACATCTTTTAACTGGTGAAGCCCTAACCTGCCGGACCCACTACACAGGAATATTCGAGAGCAAGGGTAATGGCTTCATGGCCAAAGCCTAGGATTTGAAAACAACAAAAAGTGCTTCAGATTTTCCAGCGAAATACGGAGAGGAAAATATTGCACATAACAATACGAGACAGGACATTATTGCGTATAGGGTCTGAAAATTTTTTGGAAGGAATTCTAATTATTGTAATTTAACATTTCAGTTTTTGAAGTTGCAAGCTTAGACATGTGGGAGCATGTTAGGTATGTGTCATGTGGTCAAACAAAGGTACAGTCATGAAACTGCGGAGTCAGATCTCCCGCTGTGTCGACAGAAAGTTTAGGCAAGTCATTTCCAGGTAAACATACTGTGACTTTGTGGGTTCATGAAATAAAAAGTCCAATTACACCACTCAAAAATGTTCTTTATTTCCACCGACTTACAGTTAAACTCTTGCCAATTACACAGAATTACGTGCTGCAACAATTACAATTCACCAGTTCGTCCGTTACAACTTCACTTGTACTCGCGATTACATAAACTCCGATACACATACACAGTTCATACAGTCTTCCGTTGCACAACCCTTTCGTTCATTAACACGTCACTGACTAACACTGCCTTCTTACACCAAGAACTGTCCTCACTCACACACTAACCAACTGACTGACTGACAACTCTGTCTGTCTGTAACCCTCTTTATATAGGAATATCGCCGGTTTCTAGTGACCAGGAGAATGTTCCAGATTCCGTAATTTCTGGAACCAGGTGGACAGAAACAGACGGCACACTGATGTTTTTCCTCCCAACCACTGCCTGTCACCACTACAAGACAAATGAGAGGGAGGTGTGGCTAACGCGGTCCTCCCCTGCCTTCCGTTCCCAGCTGGTTCACAGGGTGTTCCAGCGCTCGCGTTACAATACATTGCACCGTGAGGAGCAGTAGGACCAAGGACTCGGGCCTCCTTCTACCAGGGAGCTACCGAGCTGTCCCAAAAGGGCGCCCGGCGCCTCCGAGGGGCTTTCCATAGCTCAAGACCTAGAGACTAACAAGCCCCCCCCCCTTCTGGTCCTGTGGACTCAAGACGGGATGGAAGTGGATATGTCACTTACGCGCGCCAACACCAAAATGAGAAGGCTACCGATATGACCTCGGTGGGGCCGCCTGGTGATCTAGCACACCTTCTACTAGCTATGCTGGCTAGTACACGGGGAAATTGATGGCTTCCCTCAACCCCGTCCGGAGACGTACCCGATCTCCCACGGGTATCCTGAACCACTGCCCCCTTGAGCCCAACCAAATCCAAAAAACTCCCTATCAGGGAGGGGCTCGAATGTTCGGCCCGAGGTTCCTCTAGTAATGTCAGAGGTACCACGAGTGCTAAGGGTCCACAGCGCCCGCACCACGGCAGCTGAAGGAAACGGATCCCCTCCCCTACGGGAATCTATTTAATGGTGGGGACCAGTAAAACGGGGGATTTTCAATAGTTCATTCGTTTAGTTAGCCTGCTGATGGCATCAGAGCCAGATTACATAATATTTCGGCAAGAGCTGGGACCTCAACACTTCTACAGGACTTGGGTGTATAGGAGAGAATCATCCACTTGTTCAGATCCTGCGCAACCCTGAACCGAAGGTACAGTTTATTATGTTACAATTTATATAATATTTCAATTGTACTTCTGATCTGTTCAAGATGAGGGCGTGCCTTGTTCCGCTCTCCAAATTATAGAATACATTTGTTAATGTGGTGTTATCTCTAACCCTTCGCATGTCCTCAACCCCCACCAATTAGGTCCCCTATCTGATTTCCCCAATCTTTCCAGTAGCTACGTTCCTAGTTGTGGTTTAGGTTTGTAAGTCCTTCATCCTCCCTTGTAACCCTAGTTGCAACAATATCAAATGAGACTTTAAGAAAGAAGACAGGTATGACTGACGCAGTTGTACGGCCGGAGGAGCTGAAGTGGAGATGGGAAGGGCACGTCGCCAGAATGGACCCGGGCCGATAGATCCCAAAGAAACAATATGGGATCGGAGAATAGGACCAAAATAAATATGGATACCGAAGACATGGTGGGCAAATGACTTTAGGAGGACAGCAAGAACACTAGATATGAGACAAGCTAAGGACCGACAAACGTGGAGAAAACTGGAAAGAGCAGCCACCCACAAATACAGCACCTCCTAGTTTGCAACAGAAGTGTCTGTGTTAGTGTTAGTATCAGTGCTAAGCTAAAGTGCAGTTCAGGGAGAAGTAGGATCAATGTAAATTACACAAATCAAGCTGCGTAAGAGGAAATTTAAGATGATGGATCACCAAATTTAGTAGAGTTATAATTGTAAAAATATCGCAGATCCATCACGTTAAGCTCAGTGGAACATAGAATATGAAACAATCTAACATAGATCTAAGTACTCGGTGTAAAGAATAGAGAAAATTTCTAGTCATCACAATACATAAGGAGGTACCAACAAGCAAGCATGAGGCTCTTAGGAGTTGCTACCTTAATGAGCTCAAAGCAGTAACTCCCTGCACTAGCAGGAGGCCTTTGCACTTTATGGAGCATTGGCTATTTATTTATAGATTTATTTATGTATTTACTTCTTTATGTATAATTTTGACGGCCTTTCCACTCATTCACTTCCTCCAGGAAACCCTGAGAATGGTGCATATCACCCTTTTTTATGGAACACTGTTTAGGAACAACTGTGCTTCCTGACAGTCTAAATTTTCTGAATTCTCATTCGAGTGACGTTACTCCCGCTCACATATCTGATCATGTGGTTAATGTATTTGGCAGATGGAACTGGAAATATTAGGGCATACGTTATACTATCTACGCAATTTTCGCCTTTTGTGGAAAATGAAACTACTTAGAGCATCTTTCTTTAAAACCAGATAAGAAGTTATAAAAACATTAGAGCAATATGCTCAAGGATTAATACTACAGAACCCTGTGGGTGGCGTATGCCCTGTCTCTGAAGTGTGGAGGTGGGATATTCATGCTAGATCGTGGGTTTGTACCAGCTAAGGATGGAGTTTTTTTAATAACAATCCTTATAATGGCTCTCTTTGGAAGGAAAGTAAAATCGGTGTTCCCGAGTCATAGATCTACCACACGCAAAAGAACCTGAAGCCCTAAAGAAGCAGCAGCTGAGAAAAATTAACCAGTCTTTCATGTCACTATAGAATGGGACTCAAAAAAAAAAAAAAAAAACGATAGCATTTAAAGAGCGTTTCATAAGTAACAACTCAATTTCAGTTTCAATTGGGTCATTCATATTGGAGGAGATTATTTCTGAGTACAACAACATGACTGTTCCAAAAACGATTTTTGTTTCGTTAATTGAAATATAGGCACTAATTGCATGTACTAGAAAAAAAGGCAGGTGGTTATATCTATTGTTTATTAGACAGCGTGCTGCACAATGCAGTACACCGTTATTTTTATAACGAGAGCTAGGGAATGTCCATGACTACATGTTGTACACTAATAAAAATTTCAAGTTTCGAGCATATTTTCCTTTTATGACGTAGCCACATGGTGCATGTAGCATACTGCAAACACAATTAAATATCATTTACAAACTGCTGAAAAATGAAACACTTTCCTAATATAATTTGATGCATAATACGTAAAATTTTATTAGCCCTGTAAAAGACAGCCTGGAAACGTATAATCTAGAGTGAAAAATTAGATAACGTAGCCGGAATTTGAACATAGCGACTGAGATCCGAAGAGCAATGGTTCAAAATATATTGACTTTTACACTTTGATAGTTGGTTGGAGTATAAACCCCGGTACCTGAAGTATTTACAGCACCCAAGTCACCATTGAAGTATGTCATCTCAAAATAAATTTTAGGTCTCCTTGTGCTTTACCGTAACAGATGTCAGTTGAATATAATGTCCTGTGAGCACATCCCATGGCTGGTTTGAGCAACTGGACAGAAAGTGGTTAAAATCCCAGTTATGATTCTGAATTTTTCATGCTTATTCTACGCTTCAAACTTAGCCACGTCTAGTGTTAAAGTAACTTAATTATATAACTAATTGTTGTAACATATTTTAACAGCTGTTAGAAAACCTTACCTTACCTTACCTTACAACTATAATTTAGAATCACATTTTTGGATATTGGCCGTTTTAGGAGTAAGTTATGGAAATAGGTCCGTAACAATTTAAGTTGTATTCCATCGTCACAGTTTCACTCATTGTATCTTGAGTAAGTTCGATCTGCATTATTCCGTTGCAGTACATTAAATGTGTTTAGGGTTTCCATCTGTAGTTCAACAGTGTGTCGCGGAAATTTGATTAGTCTCAATTACACAATTCCTTCTCTTAACTTAATATTATGGCTGTTATTAGTAGAGAAAAAGTTATAAAGTCCTCCACGCTCAAATATCCCTCATGCTAATTAAGAGTCGTTTATATAATCAGTTAACTCTAAAGCAACCTTTAATATTCGTGTCTCACAGTTATTGAATCCGATGAGAGTATGTATCTAAATTACTATAATTATCTCTCGCAACCTCGAATGCTGCCATCTACATCTAATCACCCAATTTTACAGAGCAGTTTCACATTATGGAAATAAGATTGTGGTCATTTCTTCGCTTCCATCTGTTTCCCATATTTCTACTCCATATCACCAACTTAAGCTATATAGGTCTGCTAAAATTGTGCTGATTGCACGTTCTTGACGCGCTTCATTTGTTCTGTTTCTTGTTTTTTCCCGCGAGGGCACGTGGTCGTCGCTTTGCCTGTCCTATCGGGTGCAACCGAGAGACGAGGCAAGGCAGACGTGATGTTCTGTGTCTGGGATTTCCTGGCGTGCGGTGCAGAGGTATTCTTTGGTTTGGAGTTAAGCCTCGTGTGATAGTACTTTGTAGAATGGTTGTTTGAATTTTTAGCCAAAGGCTCTGGGAAATGGATTGACTAGGCCTCCTCCGGAGTGTTTCCCTTATGATTTTTGAGGTTAATTAGTGTGTTCACTTTCAGTTGTCTCTGGACTCATTTGGGCATCATAGTGGCCATAGTTTATTTCATTGTGTTAAAAAAAATGGTAGACTATCACGCTTCAAATTGTAATATGAATGTAATACGCAAACAAATGACATATAAGTACTGTCGTATATATATAAGGCTTCTAAATTAATTGATTTCAATAACTGCATTTTAATAATTAACTTATTAATCACTCAAAGACTCACGTAGTTACAGAAGAGTCCGTGCACGAAGGTCTCTTCATGGACAAGTATAGAACATTGAGTATAGTAAGTCGAGTAGCGTCTATTAGCAGAGCGGGAAGTCTGTAGCTTTGAGACTCGGTAGAAGACGGACGTGTGTTTGCTGGAAGGCATTGCCCTCGTGGTTTAGTGGCGAATCAAAGTTGGAGCAATGTATTCTTGAAGTGATTGTGAATTAAAACCTAAATATAGATTACATACTGGTGGAATAAAGGAGAATTCATATGTGTGTGAATGCCGAGAGTATTTTTTTTAACTTAAATATGTTATGAAACGAAGTCTGGAGGACCTCCCTCTTTGTGTCCCCTAATGTTATTTAGTAATTGTCCTAATGTTTTTAAAAGTATCACCCTTTGTAAATAGTGAATTGCTCAATTATTGCAATTATCCTGAGTGAGTCGTTCTCCTCTTAATTCTTCGAAACAGATTTAAAAAGATAAGTGATATATTTTATTTGTTACATACACACTACTCTTCTCTACCCACTCTTCTACAAAATATCTCATAAAAGCTTGCTATTCTATGTACTGCTGTATAAGCTCCTTTTTACTAAATATTCCGTTTTTGATGAAAAAAGAAATAAAGAAGTTTGAAGTGATAGTCATATTTTTCGAAACTCAGTCTCTCATGGGTTTGAGATTCCAAGTTCCTTGCATGTCGGCGAGGGGGGAAAATGAGCTACCTATTCTTTAGAAAACCATATGAAATATTTTACAAAAATTCGAAATAGTATGTCAAATATGACTAATTCCACAAATCTTGTTTGATATATTCGAGCAGTAAGCTCCATGCTTTAGTGATGGAACAAGTTTGTGTACTTCGTACAGCTTACTAATTATACAACATTCATTATAAATTTCAAAATGATTACAGAAAATTCAAGATATACTTTGCATCTATCATGCAAATATATTAAAACTGTGGTATTTTGGTCTGAAACATTAGATTAATTTTTGATTAAGGAAAAAAAAAAAAGAACGAAAAAGAAGGAATCCGAAAGAAGTTGGGAAGTTTTGTGATTTTTACTCGTATATCATGCAGTTTGCTAACTGTTTCGAAAAACTGCAGAACTATTTATGGAATTTTTCAATACATGAACCTGTTTTAACCGTAAGCTTCTATGTCTGAGATGAACCTTCAAGTCTGGAAAATGATAAATAGAATTGTTTTGATTAGTTATTAGCAAATGTAATTGACTACCTAAGAATCCAAATATGACGTAATATTACTACAAGGGTATAGAAGGCTACCCGATATTGCTAAAATTAATCCAATACTGATCGACAGGTTGACATGTCATTTCTACACATTCATACACATTGAACTAATAATGTTAATTAACAATTGCACTCCACTAATCATTCACCCTTGTCTTAACTCCATTTATATGTGGAATTTGGAATAAAAGTTTACCTTGCACATATACAAAATATTTTATTTATTTAAGCAGTATGACACACATTCTGAGTACCTGAGACTGTAAACCTCAAGAAGCAAGGAAGTGACACTGCAACGCTAACTGCTAACACGGAGGGTTGTCATTCTTGGGACATACAGTAGCCTCTATTGTTCAGCAGGAAGTGACATGGAAGCTAGTGACATGGTGCTTTTGTTTCCCGTTGACACAACGCTTTTGTTTCCTGGCACATTATAAAATGACAATGTCCGGTATAGCTTCATTCAAGACTAAAATTAAGCCTCCAGAGTAAATATTCTGAAATTTTAAAACACATTTTAGGTGCTTATTAGCCAAACATACTTCCATGCTCAGAGCAAGCATAACCTCTATGGTGTATCGAGATGTATCAGGATATGTATCGAGACTAGATTTGCTTAAACGTTAATACCCTTCATTAAAGAAGTAGCCTTTAATAACATAGGACTGGAAAAGGTACAGCAAGATATAATATCGATAAACCAATACTTCTAAATTAATACAACATATATTCTTATTGCAATAAACATGAATTTAATTAGAATAACCCTAAAGATTAATGGAAAGCAGTTCAAGAAGCACTCTAAACTACTGAAACGTCTTATTAATAATAGGGTGAAACCGTTCGAAAAGAACTTGAATGTTTTAGTTGCACGTCGTTATCCTTTAAGAATGCTTAAACGCGCCATAGTAACAGTGACTCTAATGCCCGGTTTCACCAACATATGTTAAAATCGACGTTAACAAAAGTAATGTAATAATTGTCACAGCGCTAACAAAGCTGTTAAATTACTTGCATTTCATCAACCTATTTTCCAAATACGTGTTAGCGCCAAGAGACTTGTAAATATTACAGCTATAGAAGGCTATGGATGAGTCATTTTATTTTCTGAAAGTACTGCAAAGTGCTTTTGTTTTCATTTTCGTCTGCACAATGCTGCAAAATTGGCGGGTGAACAAAATCGTAAGAGAAGCCGTGAGACAAATCTCTTACTGGTGGAGAAAGAATTGTTAATTGAATTGGTGACGAAGTATAAGGAATAGGAGGACGAATGCAGTGAATGTAAAAGAGAAAGTCACGTGGGACAAGATTGTAAACGATGCATGCCTCACTATTAGCATGAAACAACTTCATCAGTATTACGTAAATTTAAAACGAGGTGCGAAGGACAGAGGTGACGATTGACTTGAACGTTTCAAGACGGGAGGTGGACAGTATATTATCCATATAATTCAGTGAATTATAACAACTCAACGTTATTAACACCAGAAGCAAAAGCGAGATAGGCATATTCCTCTCTTCTATTTCCGCAGTAACCTTCATAGCAACTTGTTTCAATAGTCCATATCTTTGTAGAAAATTTTCTTTCGATAGGTCCTCAAAATATTTTCTCCTCAGGATGTACTCAATTAGGAATATCCTTTAGAGGGTCTTAAACATAGTAAATCGATATCTAAAGCTGCGTTCACGTCCACCATCTTGACTATTTGCAATAATGTTAAGGACCTAACAACGGAAATATGACTTGTTAGTTTAACAAGAGGTTTAGCACGAGTGTTAAGCTAACGCTTTTTGGTGGAATGCAGTTTTTGTTATAACTATTGCTAAACTCGTGTTAAGTCTTAACATCTGTTGGTGAAATCGGGCGTAAATGTATCAATAATTATTGACCAATATACTCACTTTTGTGTGCTTGTAAATTCCTGGAAAAGTTTACTAAAATACGCGTATCATAAAAAAAAACTCAAAACTTTAAGTTTAAATCTTTTAGGCCCGGTTACAAAAAAGATAATCTAAGTTCAATGATGTGAAAATGATCTTCAGTCAAGCTGAACTTAGAATTTTGGTTGTATAAACATTGATCGAAGTTCATGTCCTCATGATCTATGATCAAATCTAACTGGTACATTTTCTACAGTGAAATTGATTGAACTTAGATCAGCAGAACTGCAGAATTTACACTGTAGTTTGTGAGAATAAATAAGTAGTGCAGCTTTAAAAAAATAGTAAATAAAGCATTTTTGTGGTTACTTGCATAGTTAGCCTCTTTATTTCACAAATGTAGGTTAAAGATGCATTGTTTGTATTCACAACCTATCAATTTTATTATTTTAAGAATTCAGATTACTCTGATATCTCTGATGATTAGAATTTTCAATTTGAAAGGTCTCCTCGTGTTTTCCAACATAGAGGAAATATGTCAAAGAACGTAATCGAAGAACTGGAGCATAGGCTACATGCACAGCTAAGAACACAAACCCTGAAGAATTATGCACTTAATCCAATATTTATGATCCTTCTCGCAACTGAATTGTTCCAGATGGTGATTAGGAATATATTCAATATAAATAAAGGGACTGCGTTTAGAACAATGCACAAAATTATAAGGGAGATTGCAGCTTTAAGATCTCATCTCATCTCATCAGGATTCCTATGGAAAAGGGTGAAATAAGAAAGGTTATGCGAGATTATTTAGCTGAACACATCTTCTCTTCTGCTTGAACCTCCATTTTATCCCAACTCACACTATTGTAAACAGACGAAAATGAAAAATATGTAAATTGGGCATATAATGAAGATAAAATAAGCCAAATAATTAGCTTTTAATAAATACCGTTTCAGTATGGAGTACATTATTATACTGTTTATTTAAAATGACATTATTTCTAGGACAAATAACCATAAAGCGAAAGATTTATTTAGTTTTTGTTATGTCTAGATTGGCTACTCTGTGCAGTTGAATTAAACAGAGTCCAATAGTTCCGATAATTCTCGAAGATTTTCGATACAATACGAAAGTTGCAACATGTTTGGCGATGTTTCCGCATTTGTTTTTATGATCTCAGATCAGTACTGAACGGCATTCATCTGATCTAAAATCAGCATTTTGGAACCCACGGGGGTTCGTAAACATAGTTCAATTTTGATCTTCGATTATAAATGAACTTCAGTTAGCGATTTTTATGCATGCGGGCCATAGTTTCCTAAGCAACTATGGCAGCTATAACAGTGTTTTTCATGTAACTAGAAATTATTTTAGAGCTAGATGAGATGTTTTATAAGAACTCTTATGCGTCCAAGTGTTTGAAGGAGATACTTGGAAATTCCATTCTCTTTCTATGTCATAATTAACTACTGAAGCGACGGGCTTCATAAAATAACAAAGATATAGGAAAATTCACATGAAAATTAATACATATATCACAGAAGGCTGATGCACTATGAACGTATGTGTATCAATTACATGATTATTCTGTAACTCTTATGCATATATTTGTATATTTCTTTTGGCTTGCCAGTAACACATAATAAAATAAACTGAAATTTTAGGTTTTATTTGTTATTTGGGTTATAGCTATTGTATTTTAAAAAATCATTTTATTTAAAAGATAAGATTATTAAGCATATTGTTCATGTAAAGTATATTTTATTCATTGTCTGCCTGTATTTTGAAAGGCGTAAAACTTAAATGCCAAATTTGGTATTATTCTGCATTTCCAATACGCTGTTCACATAAACATTTGTCTAAAAACTTATTTCATTCACATGACTTTCTTTACTCACATTATCCTCTATTTACTTCTAGTTAAACTTTCATTACACTCTTACACGTTTTCCTATTGGTCACATAAGCTAATGCAATACCCAGATTTTTTAAAATTCTTATTACTTTCTACATAGCTTTTACCAAGTAGTCCAATGAAAGATTTATATATTAAATTCAAATTTAGCAATATGAACAGTTTCAGAAATAATTGCAATACCTACCCATGCCATTTTGGTGCTTCAGGGATTAGGAAACCGAATAGGTGGTCAGTTGTTAATATGCATGATGCTGGATATTGAGGTGGTAATCGGTGGATGCAATCCAGGTTCAGGAAAAAGGCGTTGAGGTCAGGATCCTTTTGATGTAGGATGCAATCAGGGAAAGACATTATGCTCCGGACTAGCGAGTGTTCTCTGTTGTAGGTAATGGTGAGCATAACTATACTCTGTCTCAGGGTCCAGCGTTTAAGTGGAAATACACTATGCTTCCTTGTTGACTTCTATCACGAGTTTATTGACAGAACATTTATATTATGAAATCGCTCCCTATCATACTTGATAGTCACGACGTCGGTATCACTCTTTTATTCAAGTTGCCCACGTTTCACTTTCTTGCACCTAGTTGTTAGTTTTACTCTGCACTGCCCCGTCACTTTACGCATTCATTCGCCGAAACGACCCAAGATGAAGTGTCACGACTTTCCTGGTCTTTTCTCGTCCTTTCTAACCGCGGACTTATCTATCCACGCCTATTTTCTATTTCATGAATGTTCTTCCCATATCACGTGATGTATAGCAATTTTGATTGGAGGTTTGTTTTCCTTATATTTAATCTGATTGGTCTTTCACCCCCTCCTATATCTAGGCAGCAGTTCAGTTTCTGTCCCACCGGGGTTTGACCCTTGAGGTCATGGGGAGACACATTCTGGCTTTTTCTCACATTTCCCGACCGTCTCGCATTCCTAAGGGGAACTTTGCACTCTTGTCGCCCTTTCTCACGCGTTTAGCTTATGTGACACATTCCTTAGTTAATATAGTTTTATTTTTTCTCACTTGCTTTGCGTCCCTAACGTTTCCGCCTCAAAATTGACCTTGAAATGTCTTACCATTTCCATGAAGCCCCAGGAAGTAACTGAACAGCAGTGAATTTAAAAACAAGTGGGAAGGGATTCTAAAGCTCAAACCAACAATAGCAGGTAGATTCCTTGGGAACAGTAGATGCCATAAGAAAAATCTCTTTGAAATAAATTATAATTCAGGAATATATGCGTTTTGGTACAATATGTTTATGCCTATCCCTTATGGCTTATTAGTTATATAAAAGAATGCAAAAATGTTTACCTTTACTCCTGGAAACAATTAAGATACCCTGATTATGGAGGAAATAGCTTTAATAAATATGTTTTAATGAAAACCTTTTGGGACTTACGTAAATAAACCGTTTTGAAAAAAAAAAAAAAAATATTACTATAACTTAGAGTGAAAGGATTTTAATGAAAATCATTTGGAAGCGTCTATGTAAATCTAGTTTATTTATTAGAAATTTCATATTTGTTCAAAACACACACACACACATCATCTCAATGTTTTGTAAAATGATTCTTCAGTTTGTGGCCTTAAAACTTGTAAATTCCATGAAATCCTCTGAATGTGTAAATTGAATTTTCAGAGTTTTCTGATCATGGAGAGGCGTCTAAACTCAGCAATCTACTTCTAAGTCCTGGAGGACTGTAAGTCTACCACGAGAAAGTTAAAGTACAATTTCATGGTAGAAGATCGCCGATGTGACCACTTCGTTAATAGAGGTATATAAATGGAAGAATTTGAAGAGAAAGCCATATAATAGTTAATGCAGAAAATGTTTTACTCCAAAGAAATTATGTATATATTTTATAGGGTACGCTTTGTTCTACCGCATATCGTAGACTATCCGTTATACAAAGGTCCTTTAGAATAAAAAGAACTTGTATTTCTTAGAAAATTTAAGGTACATCATTTATTTCTTATGTAAATATCTTAAACATTTGATATTTTTAATCATTATAGAACCAGTTTTAGACAATAATACGAAAATTGTTTCATATAAAGAATTATTCTGTGGATGGTGGTCCTTTCGAAAGTCGTTGTGTCGCATGATTGGGATATACTGAACCAGCACATTAAGTTGGGTATACGGTTTTTTAGTTAGGCTTTTCACAGACCCAGAAATGGATATATTTCTGATGTAATTTTCTTTTCTACAGGGAGCCCAAAACGTATATCTCCATTGAAATTCTCGATATCAAAATGTTTGGTGTGATACAATAAATACAGAAGTATACCTATAGGGAAAGGCATATATTTACGGTGAAACGGGATATCCAATTTTTAAAAGCAATCCAATCCTTTCATTGTCTACGCTACCAGTCAAAATTTTTTGATCACCTATCACAAATATGGATTTGTGGATAAAACAAGGATTTCATTTTCAATATTCTATCATATTCCTGTTCCAATAATTAAACATGTATAAACATGTAAATACTTACCTGCTTGTGTCGTGTATTTGACTGGTTTATTGGGTAGAGGAGAGCTGATGAGTTTCCAACTACACTGACGTGCCTTTGAATATGACGTTTCCATTCGAATAGGCGTCATTGCTTAACAAGCAATCTGTGAATTGTTGAAGCAAGCAGTTATAATTAGTTTACAGTATATTGTGCGCATCTAGCAGTGTGTTTGTATACCTGATTAGGTTTATACCATATCACCTCCCATGGGACGAAAGAAGGAGATTGGATTTGAAAAACATGTTGTGTTTGGAGTTCTGCACCAAGAAGTCTATTCTAGTAGGATAATAGCAAGAAAATTTGGCGTAGCTCAAACTATAGTGCTGTTTACATTGCAGTGGTTAAAACAGACTGGTTTCTCGATCTGGAAGTCCCCGAGTAATTTCCCATAGGGAAGATCAGTTCAATTGTGTACAGAGTAAACGTCAGAGAACACGCACAGCATCTGAAATTCGCGAGCAAGTTAATAGTATGCAGACAGCTGCAATCTGTGTCTCAACCGTGCAATGTCGCCTTCGTAAACAAGGTTTAAAGCGGTGCATAGCGGCCAAAAATCCTATATTAGGCAAACAAAATAAGATGAAAAAATACAATGTCACAGCAGTATAAAAGCTGGAGCATTCAGCGATGGTCCAATGTGCTATTCACGGACGAGTCTTAGTTCCAACAGATTGGAAGCCATTGCATAAGGTTTGTTCATCGACTTCATAGGGAACGTATGAAGAGTAAATATGTGATGTCAACGGTGAAGCATGGTGAAGGCCAGTTATCGCATGGGGACGTTTTGCAAGTGAGAATAAATAAAACATTAAAGAAGTTATAGTATCACAGGATAAAAAGTCTAATCTACCTGCAATTCGTCGTGGATTTATTCAACACAGGACAATGATTCGAAACATGCTTCTATGATGTGCAGAGGATATCTGAAAAGAAACGAGTAATGTGGGGACCTGGAAAATATGATTGGGCCAAGTCCTGATATAACCTGAAATAACCCATTGAACTCTTATGTGTAAACTTGACATGGACGTATGGAAACTGAGGTCTATCTAATGTTGAAGATCTGTGGAATAATTTGCAATGCCTGCAAAAACACTACACAATCTTATCTCCAGAATATGAAGAGTTTGTGCAGCGGTCCTGAGGGCAAAGAATGGATCCATTGAGGAGGCTAAAATCTAAGCCATATTGCATAGTAATTAAACCATAGAGAGGGTTGATAATAATTTTTCTGGTATTTTTAATTTTTATGATGTGTTTGTACTCTCAAATCTAGGCTTAGACTTTTTCATAGGTGATCAGGAGCTCCTGAGCGGTAGTGTATATACCAGTTAGGTGATAGTGAAAGTAATTACCGCTAATCAGCACATTATTTTAGGTCTGCCCCTATCCTCTATAGGTAAAATTGTCTCGCATTGACAGAAGTTCATCTGTTTTCCGCAATTCTTCCCTTCTCCCAGTGGCATCCAACATGATCTTAAACCTTCATTTAAAGTGGTCACAGTTTGAAGTAAATAGTTACCTCTCCATTTATATACGTATTCCTTCAGTCTGCCTTACTAAAAAATGCTACAGACTTTGGTACCATTCTCGTCAGTAGTTTTTATCACTCACCAAACGCCAGGTCGAAGCCACATTACCCCTCTATAATGAGATTGATCCTGTTTGGTGTACTGGTCCACATTGCACACTGCCCTGACTGTACTTTCAATGTAAGGATATTCCCAAATTGTTTGCTACCTACCAAAATCATAAAGGCAGATCTCAATTTTTGTTCACACACTTCTCTATTTCTATCACCAGTCACCCAAATGTAGCCCATGTGGTATCGTTCTCTAGGTATAAGACTGTGATATAATCTGCCACAAACTCGAATGATATTGTTGTATACATATGTAATGCTAAACGGCAGATATAAGTGTACTTTAATGGAAGTCTCATAGGCAACTGCTTGGTGGAGAAGAATTCATGAGTAACTTAAAGAAGTGGTTCCCGTCGGGAGCAACATTAGTATCCCAGCATTGCTAGCACAAAGCCGTGTGTTTTCTAAGAGATCTAAATCCTGCTGATGCATTACAATCTAGACATAATATTTCTCACAAAATGCTAGAGTTGTTGATCTCAAACGCATTCCTTAGAGCCACAAGAATGACATATGGGCGCATGAGTGATTAAGCAAATGGAATACTTGAGCAGATTAGCAAACTAAAACCCTCTCTCATACGAGGGGGACCCAAAACAAACAGCACTCCGAGGGCGCTGCCACTCGTACAGGTAGTGCAGGGTTCTCACGCTAGATGGTGTTAGTAGAGACCTTCATGAAACAGGGGTTTAGACGGCGTCAGTGTAGAGCTGAACGTTCAAATGTGGTATTGTGTTACTCTGAATGTTGGCGGGTTACCTCTGCGAAGTCGTTATGGCAACTTTAAAAGAACAAAGAATGTGTGTGTGTGTGTGTGTGTGTGTGTGTGTGTGTGTGTGTGTGTGTGTGTGTGTGTGTGTGTGTGTGTGTGTGAAATTTTGTTTCCTGCTTAAACAGACTGCAACGGAGACACACCAAATGCTTCAGGAAGCTTCCCAGGAGGACGCTATGAGCCGCACAGGTTTTCGAGTGGTTTGGGCGCTTTAAACGTAGTGAGATGTGTGTTGAAGACCAAGCTCATTTTGGACGCCTTCAACATCGCAAAATTAGAAGAACATTGAAAAGGTCCGCCAAAAGATCAACGAGGATCGTCGCCAAACGTTAGACCAAATTTCAGCAGCGACAGGAATCAGTTGGAGCTTGTGCCAGCGGATTTTGAGTGAGGATTTGCACATGAGACGTGTTGCTGCTAAATTTGTTCCGCGCCGTCCCACACAGGAGCACAAAACCATCCACATGAATGTGTGTCAGAACTTGAAAACATAGATTGCACGTGATCCAAACTTCTTGAACAAAGTCATTACAGGAGATGAGAGTTGGTGTTACGGGTATGACCCAGAAACCAAGCAAGCGTCAAGGCAGTGGAGGACTCCCAATTCTCCCAGACCAAAAGAAGCAAGGCAAGTGAGGTCAAATGTGAAGACGATGATCATTGTCTTTTTTGATGTTTGTGGAATTGTACATCGGGAATTCGTACCCCCTGGCCAGGCTGTTAACCAGTCTGTTGGATGTTTTAAGGCGTCTGCAAGAGGATGTGAGGAGGAAACGCCCGGAACTTTGGCGATCAGGTGACTGATTTCTGCATCACGACAACGCTCCAGCGCACACGGCCTTACGAGTGACCCACTATTTGGCATGTCAGAGGTGGTCAGTCGTTCCCCACGCACCGTATATGTCGGACCTAAACCCGTGAGAATTTTTCCTATTTCCACGAATGAAAAACACCGATAAAAGGGGAGGGTTATAACGATGTGGAGGCGGTAAAAACAGCTTCGCAAAGGGCGCTGTACAATATCAAAGTTGAAGAGTTCCAAACATGCTTCCAGCAGTGGGAAAAGGGACTTGATAAGTGCATCGCATGTAATGGAGAGTATTTTGAAGGCGACTGAAGTACTTTTGTAAAAAGGTTTATCAAGGAAGTTTTTATGACAACAATCCGGTTTCTGTTGGCTCCCCACTGGTACATCAGTGGTATATCTGGGTCACGTTATACAGGACTTGAAGTAATAATGAAAATTCTTAGCATCTGGAATAATCTGTGTATTATTTATGAAAACGTTGATGGTGTTTGCTCTTAGATGTCCCTCAAAGCGTTTATACTTATATGGGAGACCGTTTAACATGTCAGTAAAATGCAGTAACATGAAGTTTGCGCAATCAAATACACTCTCATTAAAGCAGCAATTAATACAAAAATAAGCATTGCATAGCGAATAAATAAGTAAAGTAGTCTATTAAATTCCAAATGTTATATTTAATTTCAACGTCCACAATGATACGCCTGTCATAACCAGACGTGTATGCCTTTATGAAATAGATTGTTGTAAGAGAGGGAACATGAATTGCCGTGACAACAACAATTTGCGATTTTTAAATTGGAGATACATTACAAGGAATATGTATAATATGGCAGGTCCCCTTCTCGTGCACTCCCTGTGTAACTGTTGATATAATTAACAGCGTTAGGCTCCTCCATCGCTCCTCACCCTCATGACTTCAAAACAAATTCCTGAGAGGAAGGCTGCAAATTGGGTTTTCGTGACCAGAGGGGAATTGCCGACAAAGCATGATAACCTTAGTTGCAGCAAGTATGTTAGACACTCTGCCCTCTGCAAGCGATAGCTTGGAACATGCTCAAATGCCGCTGTATCCAGTACCTGTACTAAAACACATCTGTACCTAGAGAGCCCGCCTTGGTAGCGTAGATGGTAGAATGTCTGCCTCACGTTCAAGAGGTCCCGAGTTCGAATCTCGGTCAGGGTGAGTTACCTGGATAAGGTTTTTCCGGGGATTTCCCTTAGCCTTAAAGACGAATGTCGGTTAGCTCTAAGCTCCATGGTCCCTGGACAAATTTGAGCATCGTTTCACCCATTTCATTCACCGTCCGTTATGACCTAACGTTGGAGGACGTAAAATTACAAAAAAAGGTAACTAGGGATCAATTGCTATTCTTGTTCTCAGCAGGTACAAAGTTACACATTTCTAAATTGAGATAAAAGGTGACAGCAACCTATTTTACATAATATACCATTTCATTCTGAATAACTAAATATACAGATCCTACTATAACATCGAGTAAATGTCAGTTTTACCAAAAATCGTTTTAATTTCTTTATGCGCCTGGTGAAATAATGCTAAATCCATCTGAACCAGTACCTCATTAGACGGGACAACAAACAACTAATAGAAATAGAGGTTAATGAAAAAGAAAAGGAAGGGAATAAATTAAGAGGGCTGCCATCATAAGAGTATAGTTGTGCTGCTGGAACGGTTACCATAGCTTTATCTTTGTTAACAGAAACCTCTCAGATAACGTACTGATTATTTTTGTAAGAGTGAAAGGGTGCTGAGTGTTAGGCACCATTGAACGCATCTCTTCAACCAATGGAATTCGCAGGAATCACAAATGACGGATGTTCACTCCACGTGGAGTAATCAGTGCGTTATCTGAGAGTTATCTATGACCAAAGATAAATCTATGGTAACCTTTTGAGAAGCAGGTTTATACGTTTCGTAATGCTGGTAATTTTATCGATGCAGAAATTTAAGTCCTCCAACGTTAAGTGATACCTCACAGTGAATGAAATAGAAAGAATTAATGTTCAAATGAGCCGAAGCACTGCAGAACTTACAGTTAACCGACATCTTTCAGGAGAAGGGAAAGCTTGGGAAAAAACCTTCTCCAGAGAACTCACCCTGACCGAGATTTGAACTCGGTACATCTTGAACCTGAAGCAGACACGCTACCACCTATACTACAGAGATGGGCAGATGTAGCCTCCCCATTGTGATGAAAGTGCAAGTAACCTACACCACAAGGTAAAGCTGTAAAAAGGTAGGTTTAAAATGCAAGTTGAAGAAAATGGTTTTATTGCTAGTGTATAGTGCCACTTTTTTAAATTATGAAGCGTTTTGGAACGAAAATGGTTAATGCAACTAAGGAATAGAGATAATATGGTGCCACTACACCAAATTAAGTTGAAAGAATAACTAATCTCTTAAAACATTACAAGCCGAAATTAAAATTCACTTTCAGGGAAATGGGCAGGGAAAAGCACTGGAGCGTTGTTCAATGTCACGAAGAAATTATCTTCCCTGGGTCCTGAGAAAGACAAGCAATACCTTATATAAAGCTTACTGCCACTATGGCCATCTGAATATTACATGCATTTTCTTAAGGATTTTAAGTATAGAAATTAACTATTTAAGTGACAGTAGATTCCCAGAAACAGTCCCCATACCTTTTTCTTAAATTAAAAATATATATCTAAGTATATATATTATTTTCTTTATTTAACAGTTTTTTATTGTTTCCGTGTAATTTACTATCTGTTTTCCTTAGTTTCACACATTTGCACGATATACATAAACACCCATGCCCAAGGCGGAACACGAACCCGCGACCCTCTACGCAGCGGAACGCCCGTGCTCGGTTTCTAATACAGGGAGATGGTTGAAACTTTCTATTAATCTACGGGATAAATACTTCGAATACCTATTTCATGAGTAAAATCATAACACTATTGCTTAATGTAGGTGACAATAATGATAGTTATCCTTATTATACAAAAGAGCACCCGTGTTCCAAGATTTATTAGTAATTAGTTCTAAAAGAAATACAATCTCAAATTGCTTATGTAAAGAAGCTAGCTATTTAATGAGGTTTATTGGCGTCATTTCACAAAATAACAATATAGTTGCGCATTATAAAATATATTTACAAATTATCGGATAATTTCCACTATAAACAACCGTGAAATTACACCTTAGGCAGCAATAAATTACTATTGATCAATGAAATAAATGTATGTTATAAAGTACGAAAATTAGAACGATTTGTCTTCGCCACACAGCAATATCACCCCTGGAGTGGCAAGCTTTTCTGTTGTCTCAATTTCATATCGCGATGTTCCTACGCATCTAACACACTTGTAAGTTCAGAGCACAGCTATTCGACTTCTCTCACTGACAAAGACGGATTCTTCTCTGTGAGTTCATTAAACACATGCAACACAATTCTTTTCTTGCCGCTTCGTAAAGGTTTTACCCTTGCAATACTTCAGCGAAAAACTGGCGGTAGACTCTGCCCTTATATATAATAAGTACACGTGCAATAAACGATCAAATAATTTAGCTCTCGCACTCGGCACAGCACATCTTCGAATTGCGATATATGACTAATCCAGTTCAAAACAAGGTCAGTGATAAAAGTCATATAAAACAATATGTCATCACTACGCTAAATCACATGCTATCGTGCCATGTGCTTGAGAGCAAAGCAACCTCGTCTTTACTTCGTTTAAGAATTAACATGCATTTCAGATAAATCAACTCTGTTGCGTTATATATTTAATTCAAACAGTTACGAAAATATAAATTTGACAATTCTCTTCCAACATATAAAGATATATCGCCACGTTAAATAACGAACAAACTTTTACGGCACAACAGTCTATACTACAATAATAGCCAATGAGATGTGATTGGGTCACGTGACCTTTAAGAGATACGGGGCAAGCTTATGTGAAACAAGGATTAGCTTAACCTATGGACGCTTACATTATGAAAAGAGTTAATCGAAGATGATAGAAGAAAACTTTTGCAGGATTTATTTTAGAAGTATCAGTGGAAAAGTCATAAGAATGGAAAATATTACATTTTTAACTTCAGAAAATTCCGTGTTATCAAGGAATGAGTGAACACTGGAATCACTGCGCTTCCTTTAATAATCCTCATAACATAAAAGTTGTAGTATAAAGTTAGCAAAATTAGTGTCCCCATTCCTTTCCTATGTTCTAGAAGCTTTAATGTTTAAAATAAGGTGAAGGAAAATTAATAAGGAAGTACATGTGTGAATTGCTGAGAACACTATTATGACAAATTCAAGGGCATGAATTATAACGTTAAAATAAATTAATGTTATGTAACTGTTTTTAAAGTCCGTTTAAGTGCTTTTTCTAGGTATAACGTTTCTACAAGTTTAGAAGGAAGCAGGAAGCAACTCTCAAAGTACTTTCAGTGCTAGAGATTCAAGGAAGGAGAAATTTGTTAAGCATATGGTGAAGTTTGTAGCTAAGTTTGTCCATCGGTAGCCATTGCAGCTTACTACGTAATGTTTGGTCTGGAAATATTGTTTGGCTGCACAGTTGGCCGATTAACTTTCTGACAGTTGGACGTTTGCAGAGGAATACTATCCCTCTAGATTAATTATTTCTTCACACCTTTAGGTTCCGCATCCATCGCTATATTGCTCATGTAATACCACTGGGCAACAAACAAATAATGTTTGAATGTTTCGAGCACTTCATGAGCCAATTCCTTCTTATTAGCTCTAGTTTCTATGATATACACAAGGTGGAAGTATTACATATTAACAGACTGAGAGAAAAAGGATAAATTTTAATAACATACATGCTAATTACAATGACAGTTCATTTGATTTTGTAACTATTATTGACATGCTAAGAGTTCTAAATTGCTGGAAAAATACTTCGCAGATAGTTGTGTCTGAAGAGATTCATGTGGTGGCCTCTTGACTTCGTCGTCTAGCTTGCCTCTTGTGATGGAGATCCGCAGAATCCCTATACAAAGACCAACAGTAATCCCCAAGCATTACATCATTCCAACGGCCCTGATATCTTTGTTCCATAACAAAAATTTCCTGATGGAATCTCTGTCCATATTCATAACTAACAGCTCCACAACTTGGAGGGAGAAAGTCTAGCGGGGAGTTAGGAAAATGGATCTTAAGGGACATGTTGCATCCAGGGATATGGTGTTTTTGCAGGAGCACTCTCACCAAATGCTTGTAGTTGTCATCTACGGTGTTTTGACAGGTGTGCCAACTCACAAGAAATTCTCTCAAATTTAGAATCTGCACTCTAAGAGATATGCCACTTTATCTTCAAAACATGAGCTAATCTATCATTTTAGGGTGATTTTTGAATTCAGCAGATGGAAATACATGTAAATTCACTATTTTTAAGCACGACAATTTTCATCGTTGCCCAGTGTAGTCAATGTAGTTATTATTTTTAATATTCTTGAATTTCCAACAGTCAAAATGCATTTACAGTAATATCAGAAAAATTCCAGAAAGCATGTACGAATTCTTCATTCACTATTGAAAAAATATATTCACAGCAAATAGTTTATAAAACCCCACTGCAAATATTACTCATAAACTTTTAGCTTGTGTAATACATTTCCCCCAGAAATGTACGATGCATTTCCGACGTCATTATAGGGTTTTTATTTATGAAAAAGTACAACAAAGCTATTTTGCATTGGCTGCTAATTATATTTAAGACCGATATCTAGATAGTGACAATGAAAAGCAGAACATTGTCGCCCTCTCTGGAAATTCTGGGTCCGAATACCGTTTGGTAAAGTTATAAAGTGAAACTACTAGTAAGTGTGCATTTTTGAGTTTATAAATTAATTTTTCATATTAGAGTATTTTGTCGAAGCTATAGAAACCTCGATGATTAGAAGATGGACCTACTGATTTATGAGTTGCCAACTTATTTTATATTGTTTTATAGCTTATAAGAACAATAGGATCCAAGTAAAATTACTGCTTTCTGTGTTTTAGATAATGAAATAAAATGGTATGCAACAAAAGGGCTTAATTAATTCAGAAAATAAGTAATTGTCTACACTTGAAAGGGAATCTATAACTTTAATAAAATTGTTAATAGCGCAGTTAAATAAATTATTGGTGTATCAACTGACAAACCTGGTTCAATTTTTGTAAAGCATATTGTTGATATTCAATGCACTTGATATGATGTGAGGCATATTTCAGACAAATTTTGCTTTAACATGGTTATCTAAAGGGCTTCTGTTTTATAAAACAGAAGTTTCTAAAGATAAAATTTAAATCCTTGTACTTTCAAATCAAGCATCATTGAATGCAAAAGAAAAAGAAGAAAAAAAACCGTGGAAAATGTTGCAGAATGAGGAACACAAGAAATGCAAATAATTTCAACACAGAGGAAAGACTCCCTGAATGACTCAAAGCTAGCTTCCGAAGTTCTACAAAGGAAGAGCTTTCCATCATCACAGTTGACCAACGTCATCAAGATAAACTGCAACATATCTTCAGTCCGCAGTATTTCCAGGTGGAATGTCGTGAGTGTAACAACTTGGCTTCTGCATGAGGGGGAACTGTACACCCAGTGATGACTAGTGAACGGAATTTTAGGTAGTAAGAAAGTTAAATTTATTTGAAAGGGTAGAGCCAGACTGAAAAGTTCAATACCATAGCCGGGATTTGAACCACGGATCTTCTGGTCTCAGTCCAGCAGCTCTAAACCATTCAGCCCGGGCCTTAAAGTACTTACAGCATAGTAAGTCGCCATTAACGTAGTTGTCTCATGTGTTTATGACAACTCCTAGTGGTTTACCGGGAAAAAAACACGAGTCAGTTGGAGAATTTAATGTCATGTTGGCACGATGGCCATAGTGCTCAATGGTTTAGAGCGGCTGGACGGAGACCAGAAGATAAGTGGTTCAAACCCTGGCTATGGCATTGAGTTTTTCAGTCTGCTCTACCTTTTCATAGTGCGTCCTACAGACGGCTAGTGTGAAAGAACAATTAATTTCCATTAAATTTATTTGTTTTTCATTCATTAAAAATCAAGAAAGTATTTTTCATAAGTTAAAAATTTTCTCTAAAACATATTATAAGAACTACTAATACAAAGAACTGTTTTGATAACTCACCAGTGATGGATTATTGATGTCACATTCAATTTTTGGAAGTTGTTTGGAGTTACAGTGCACAGCACATATCTTCTCTAAATTTTCCATTAGAAATCTTTGCCGATTGACATGTAGTCCTGCCCGATACTGGGAGAATGATTGTCACATGTCACTCTTGCATATTTCATAAGAGGCACGTCACTAGTACTTATACTCCCAATTTTTCTACTTGATTTCCCTCTATAAGTTGGGCAATTTGTCTCATAATTTCAAACCTTGTAATTTTTTTAAATGCTCATTTGAATTTGCTTTTTAAAGTTTGCATTTTTAACGCTTCGAGGAAGTTGATTTTCGCTTTTATATTAACGTTTTTCTTAACACTTCCTATCAGGAGATAAGCTGTTGCTACTAGTTCTTTTAATGGAATCGTATAAGGAACAAGTTAGCACCGATAGGTACCCCACCTCGTTTCTTAAACAAGTGACACAGAGCACATTTTGGACAATTTCTATACATGAAGCATCATCTAAAAAGATTAACTTCCTTTGGACCCTTAAGACGCACCTTCTTTCCATTGGATACCAATTTGTCCACATTGGGATACAGTGATCGAACAGCGCATGCACGATAGCAAGTCACATGTATCAGTTTCGGATAGCAGCTTCTGCTGATTTCTTCATGTAAGATGCTGCGTCGTTCAGGAAAGTAAGTACATTATCGTACTTAAAACCATTTGGTGATAATATGTGTGTACGTTCATTCAAGAGGCCTAGCAACGTTAATGTGATTTGTTGCCCAAATTTATTTTCAAGCTAGTAAAAACACGAGATTAGAAACTGTCTCATTATTTTTAATAATCCAGCCCACTAAACTTTTCCACATTTCTCCTGCACATTTCTGAGTTTCATCAATACACACACCCATATTTTCTCATTTTCGCACACAAACCTAATTTTTCGTAATGTTTCCTCGTGGCACTTTGGAAGGTGCTGTTTCCTTAAAGTAGATTCATTTGGACCCGGTTGCATAAATGATAATCCAGGCTCAAGGATATGAAAATGATCTTAGAATTTTGGTTGTATAAACATTGATCGAAGTTCATGGCCTCTTGCTCTAAGATCAAATCAAACTGGTGAATTTGCTCGAGTTAATTTGATTGAACTTAGGTCAGCAGAACTGCAAAATTTACACAAAAGTTTCTGAGAAGAAATAAGTGCTGAAGCTTTAAATAAATAGTAACTAAAGCATTTTTGGGAATACTTGTATAAATAATTAGCCTCTTTATTTCATAAATTTATGTTATACGTGTATTTTTTGTGTTAATAACCAATACATTTTTATTATTTTCAGAATTCAGTTTACTCTGATATCTCTGAAGAATAGAATTTTCAATTTGAAAGGTCTCCTCGTGTTTTCCAACATAGAGGAAATCCCATCTCAGAACTATATGACAGAAAATTCAAAATGAGATTTCGACTATCAGAGCATGTAGTAGAAGAACTGGAGCGTAGGCTACATGCACAGTTAAGAACACAAACCCTGAGGAATTATGCACTCAATCCAATATTTATGATCCTGCTCACGTTACAGTTCTATGCAACTGAAAGCTTCTAAACGGTGATTGGGTATATATTTAATATAAATAAAGGGACTGCGTTTAGGACAATACACACAGTTATAAGGGAGATTGCAGCTTTAAGATCTCATTTCATCAGGGTGCCTATGGAAAAGGGTGAAATAAGAAGGGCTATGCGAGATTTAAAGTTAGTGGAACACATCTTCTCTTTTGCTTGAACTTCCATTTTTTATATACAAATATAATAATTTGTAACTTAAAACTTCACTTATCTTCCAGTATATGTTTATATTTTCCAGCTCACTGTATTGTAAACAGAAGAAAATGAAAACGATGTACATTGGGCATATAAAGTAAGCGAAATGATTAACTTTTGATAAATACTATTTCAATATGCATTAAATTCTTATACGTTTTATTTAAAATAACATTATTTCTAGGACAAATAACCACAAAGCGAAAGATTTATTTAGATTTTGTTATGTCTAGATTGGCTACTCTGTGCACTTGAATTAAACAGAGTCGAATAGTTCCGATAATTCTCGAATCCTTTCGATACAACACGAAAGTTGCAACATGTTTGGCGATGTTGCCGCATTTGTTTTTGTGATCTCAGATCAGTACTGAACGGCGTTCATCTGATACAAGATCAGCATTTTACAACCCACGCGGGTTCGCAAAATTAGTTCAATTTTGATCTTAGATTATAAATGGACTTCAGTTAGCGATTTTTATGCAACCGGGCCTCGGAGCATCAAAACTCGTGTACTTCACAAGAAAAGCTTCAACCCCTGGATTGTTCACTTTATGTCGAGGAATATCCGCTGAAACAAAAGTCTGAAGTAAATCTGAATACAATTCACGTTATTTGGAAGGGTCTACAATATGCTCTGGAGGATCCTACTTCACCTAAAAGCACCTGCTTCATAGAAGAACATGAAGCTGCCAAGATATGTTTGTTGCCGGACAAATGCTGCATTACTTGGGAGCGTTGATCAACTGTTATGGACTTTCCACAAGGCTGACAGCATAGAATATTTTCATCTCTTTTGAATGTATCTTAAAATTGTTTACCGTACTGCTGCAACAGCAAAACTTACACTACCTTTTACCTTCAGGATTTCGGTATACACACGAATCATTCAATGCCCGGGATTTCTGTACTGAACTGAGGGAACAGGAATAAGTCGAACGAGTAATCGTGTTGGGTTCAAGTACACTGTGCACTACTGCGAGTTACGTGTATATGTTTATAGTGTGGGGGGCTGTTGAAAACATGTAATCTAAAGGTTACAGGGTAAGCAGAAAGTTGCACAGCGTCTGTGCTGAAAACAAAAAAAAATCCTGCAGTTTTCCACAAGCAATAAAAGGAGAAACACAGTTCGCATAGTATATTGGTGAAACGCACAAAATAGGTACCAATAATTAAATTGCACAAAACATTTAATTAGTTAAAAATATGTATTTATTTAAAAATTCGTTCCGTAGTGACGACTCACTCAGAGCCGAGAAGAAACATCTCCAGCTCCATTAAAATATATCATAACTATGCTGACTTTCTTCTCGGGCAGCCAGCCAGGTGAAAAGTTGATTAGATATTAACGTTTCGGGAGTGTACATCTCTCCCATCATCAGGATATTTATAAAATGTTATAACCATGTTTTTTGTTTTATAACCATAAAATGTTATAACTCCGTTCATGTTCGATTATTCTAGTAGTGATGGTCCTTCCGGTTTGTCTTATATACGGTGTCCCACATTTACAGGGAAGTCCAGTTTGTCTTTCACTGGTCTCAACAGATGTTTAATCTTCGGAGGTGGGTTGTGGATGGTCCTGATGTTGTATTTGGCGAGAATTCTGCTGATTATGCCGGATAGATTGCCGGTAAACAGGATGCAGCCTGTAGCGGTAGGCTTATCTGACGTTTGCTGTATTACAGGTTTCCCTTTCCTAGCTTTGGTGATGGAGGCTTCAACGTCATATTCGGAGTAGCCATTTTGACGGAAAGTGAGTCTCAGGTGCTGTAATTCTTGTTTTAAGTGGCTGGGATCAGAGATAGACAAAGCTCTGTGGGCCAGTGTATTGAAAACTCCCAGTCGTTGAGACATATGATGGAAACTATGAGCGTTCAGGTAAAGATCGGTGTGTGTAAGTTTGCGATGTACGGCATGCCCCAGTGTACCGTTGCCTTTTTTGATACAATAATGTCCAGGAATGGAAGAGTTCCATCCTTCTCCACTTCCATGGTAAACTGTATTTGAGGTTCGAAGGCTTTTGAGATGCGCAAGAAAGCTAGGCAAAGTGTCTGATCCATGTGGCCAAATTACTAAAGTGTCGTCAAAGTATCTCTGGAAATGAGATGGTTTAAGTGTAGCTGTGGCAAGTATTTCATGTTCTAGGTGTTCCATATAGAAATTAGCTATAGCTGGTGACAAAGGGGAGCCCATTGCTTCTCCGTCTACTTGTTCAAAGAAAGTACCACCAGACAAGAAGAAAGTGGACGTCAGGGTATGTCGGAAGAGCTCTATGGTATCAGCTATATCAGGAAATTAAGAAAACAGTCCTTTGTTCAGTAATGCGAATTTTGATAGTGTTTTGTCTTTGTTTATAGTTGTGAAATATGCAGTATTTGATTTGTTGTTATAGCATTTTATAAACATCTTGATGATGGCAGAGATGTACACTCCCGAAACGTTGATATCTAATCATCTTTTCACCTGGCTGGCTGCCCGAGAAGATAGTGCGCGTATTCGTCGCCAGGAAAGCTTCAGCTCTTATATACATAATTATGTTCACACACAAGGCAAACGAGTAGTTACTCACCCTGCATTCAGTTTGGAAAAAGAATGAGAGAAAGAAAGACTGAGAGTTCGATGAGGAAAACAACTGCGCTCTAGACCTAGCATTTCCATTTAAGAGGCAAGGGACAAATACCAAAGTTCATATTGGAAAGCGTTTATTCTAGTTTTGGTGTTTGTAGGGTGGTCGCTAGGTTTACTCCTGATCTGTTCCGATGGTTTGAATTACAACTAAGTGTTTTTGAAGTAATTTGGTTTAGAAAACATTTTTGACCTATTGTACAATACTAAACTTCGTGACGCATGAGCCAATTACCAACCTACCGCTGTGGCCCACGTCTCTGCCTACAAAGGGCGTCAAAAGCGAGATATAGTAATGGAGGATGAGACGTGGTTAGAACACCTCAACGATGAATATAGTATTCGGAACGTGGAGCTGCTACTGTTCTCCCCAATAGCTTCTCATTTAGCCTTTCAGCGTGCAGAGGCCGGTATCAGGATTTGAACCTGGACCTTCGCGCTCGGTAGGTAGCTGCGCTATCATACCAAGAATATGACATTATTTCAATAAAATAAATACATTATAAAATTGTTAGTCCCTCTACCATTTCTAAATAATGTAGTGGCAACGCGCATAAAAGGTTCGGCGCAGGGAGCGATAACAGACGGATACTGCATCACAGAGATAAAGGGTCCGGAACAAATAAAGATAGTGGGAAGAAAAAAGACTTGCCGGCACAGATAAATTTCCGTCTAGAAAAGTCTGGTGACGTCTTGACTGTATTATAGAAAATTCCATTTCTGGTTTGTTCCAGAAATATCTCGAATTATCAATAGAGTTATTTAAGGAAGAGACGATTCGCCAAGAGTCAGTCGTAAAGTAGTAAAAATTTTTACGTGTTTTCACGAGAGTTGATGTTGTAAACAGATGTAATCAGAACGCTGTTGTTGTAGTCATCGACCTTGAAAGATTGTGTATGTGACGCAATGCTGCTACTCTGAGTGTATTTCTATGGAAATAAAGAAAATTTGGAACTTCTGCAACTTAAACTTTTAACTCTAAGAACTGACAAAGTGAAAATATTATAATAATTATCCTCTTATAAGGAAAGCACAAAAAGAGAAGGAAAAAAGAAACAATTTATATTCGGGGACAGCCACTAGCTGACATCGTGAAGCCGGAATTAGTAGTCGCATTGCCAGGTGCGGTTCCTCCATAAGGTTGCAGGTTTGCACTACACCCACTGATTCTGAATATACAACAGGTGCATTTTGCACATTAAAGCTGTACTTGTTTGCATTGTTTTATACACAAACATGTTTTAATTACGCTTATCGTCTGTAGCTGCCCATGACCGCAGAAGTCGAAATAAACAGAGGTTAGCTGTAGGAGCCGCAGGTTTGCAGCGAAGAGTTAACCTAAGATTTCGCCCAAATGTAGGCTCTCTGAGGGGGTTGCGGGAAGGTGAAGAGATGGGAGTGGCTTCTTATACATTGCTTAAATGGAGGTTTATAAACCTAGCTTATGCTACTCTTAGCAACGGCTATAGCGTGACCTTCAGGCTTAGCTTCTGTGTGCTCTGCTTTTCGAACACAGGGAGAATTTAATTAAACGCATGGAGGCTATTCAGAAGAGATCTCTGTTTAACAACGCCACACTTGTTCAGGCTACTGGGTTTATGACCAGTTTGAAAGATTATAATTTTGTATTCTGGCTGTCTTTCTTCTACAAGATCATACCACATGTGGACACTTTGTACAATCAGCTGCAGAAACGAGACTGCAATGCAACATTTTCCCTCGCCCAGCTAAACGCATTTAAAAGGGAAGTGCAAAAGGTAAGAAATAGCGTGGATATCGAGGAACACGAAGAAACTACAATTAAGAGGAAAGGAATAGAAGATCATGATGTGAAAAGAAGAGAAGCTATTGAAGTATGTGACATTCTTAGAGAAGCAAAGAACAGATTTAGCTTCACGGGTCATCTGGTAGCCTCAACTTTGTTTCATCAAGAAAATTTCTAAGACATTTCCAGAGGATTCCCTTAGAGAAACAATAAGGTTCTATCCTTTTATCATTGGAACAAAAATTCGTAGAGAACTGACTGTAATTTACATTCGAGAGGAATTTCGTGGAATGTCCGGCGCTTTGTGCTTGATGGACTTCATTAAGGAAAACAATTTATGTACTACATTCAGCGAATATGTCAAACTCCTCCGAGTACTGTTAACTATCCCAACTATCCCAACCTGAACCTGGTTGACCTAATTCTGTTCGAATTAAAATACTTAATGAAGTTCCTAATATACCAATTTTTTTAGTTAGAAGATATTCATTACTTGATTTTTATTATTGTCAAATGGGAATTTGATTTTTACTTTTATGTTTACCTTTAAGTAATGTTTGATTTGTTTCTTGTCTATGTCTACCGCTGAAGCAGAATGCTGTTTCTCAACTTTAAAAATAATAGAAACTTTCCTTAGGAACACAATGTCACAGGACCGATTGACAGCATTAGCAATGCTTTCAATTGAGAGAGATTTTGTTATGAAGATCAGCAACTCTAACGCAAAAGTTATCGATAGATTTGCCAGGTCTAAGGAGAGTAGAGCAGAGAATCGGTATAAATAGGTGAGGTATTACTACTCTGTATTTTATTTTTCATTTGTGCAGCACCAATAATTTAACCCACCAGCCGCCACTGCGCACTGCTATGGCGCAGACAATTACGAACAACAAAGGTTGGGTAATGAGTTGACTCACACTTGATTTCTTCGTGGTATGCACCGGCAGTCGTCCTGAGATTATTTTGTACATTAGTATATTTTATTGGAATCCTTACACTTCCGATTTTTATATTCCTTACTAATTGATTAACGCTTCACGGGTGATCAGCCGCGTCACATTTATGAAGATCGAGCTTTCAGCCATTTTTGCACTCTATGGCCTTCATCAGCAACTGAGTAATTGCTGCGAAACGTGACCCTATTCATATGTTGATTGGTGGGCGGAGCATGCCCTGCCCTGGCCAATGCCCGAGTGACAATGTTGGATTGGTTCAGCAGTGATTACATTTGAAAGAAACTCCGTATCTTCCACTAACATCAACTTTAACTGCATGTTACCTCCGTTGTAGTGGTAGGCAATACTGAACATGTCTGAACTTGCCTGGTTCTCTCAGGCGGGAACTAGGAGTACCAACAATGAAACTACTACGGCGTGGTGTGAGTGTGAGTGTGTGGTGTTTTAGGGCCCGTCGACAACAAGGTCAGTTGGGCCCGAAGTCAATACTAAAACCTAAAAGCTATAAAAATTTAGCTAAAACGGTAAAATATAATAAAAACACTCAACAGTTAAAAGAACATTAAAAACGATCTAAAGACTAATACTTTAAAAACTCTAAAAGTAATAAATATAAAATACAAGTCAGACTTGTTTATTAAAACGATTTTAAAAACAAACCGCAGTGCCTTATCCACGGCCACTGGGTCGTCCCCTAAAACTGCCAGCAAGTTAGTCCCCAAGCCTATTGACTGGCGAACGCGGGCGTACTACTGGCAATCAAGCAATACGTGCCGCACCGTGAGGCGTACTGCACACGGAGCACACACAGGGGCCGGTTCCCCTCTTAACAGGTGGCAATGAGTCGTTCGTGTGTGCCCAATTCTCAGCCGGGTGAGTATAACCTCGGCTCGCGGGTTATCCCTGCAGGAAGTTAGCCAGGGTTGTACGCTCTCCTTTATTGCCCGGAGTTGTGTGCCTTCCAAAGCTGTCCAGGAGTGCTGCCAAGCTGATAGTGACCCTAAAACCATTATGATCGTTCTTTATTGAGCAGCCCTCGCATTATGGCTTCCAAGTATTTATTTTGTAGAATATCTAAATTTATTCTGCTATATATTTTTAATGAATTGTCTTTCTTCCAGGAAATACTACGTCAACTTTTGCTGGTATTTTGCTGATGCTTGAGAATTGCTTCTGAAGACTGCAATTTTCAGGTAATTATCTTCATCACAGACATTCGTTAAAAGAATGTCCCTTCCACGGAAGTTCTGCAATGAAAATTGACGAGGCTTTTACGAAGAAAAGGAAGAAGGAACAGAAGAGGAGGATAATGATGGAGAGCTGCGACGGAAGACTGTGCGTTCATTCATTTGCATTCATTTAAGTATTTTCCGGTAATTTAATTGAGCCTAACGAATGTTGGTTGTCATCAAATAGAAAGTCTAGAAACAATTGCTTATAACAACATGCAGGAGTTTAAAATCAAAATTACGTTCAAGAAAGAGAAATTTAGTACATTTACATGTTAAATTCGGTGAGATAATTACAGCGGGAGCAACTGCTCCCTTCTTCACATTTTTGTTTTATGATAATGATCACTAAGACAATGGCTTGCTTGCTTATTTCTTCCTTACCAGACAAAAATGACCAGGTATATGACTTTAAACTATATTAGAAGTTTAAGTTCTTCTGGGGAAGCTAACCAGGTGAAAAGATGATTAGAAATCGACGTTTCTGGAGTGTGCATCTTCCCCATCAAGATATTTATTAATATTTATCTAATTTATTTATCTTTCCGGGAGTATACCGATTTCCTGTGAATGTGGAACACTGTATATAGGACAAACCGGAAGGACCATCGCTACTAGAATAAACGGAACATGAACGGAGCATTCGTTTAATGCAACCTGAGAAGTCTGGGCTGGCAGAGCTTGGTTTTGATAACGACCATAGAGCCAATTTCGGGAGACGACCATCTTGGCAAAATGCAACAGTTACTGGGAGCGGAGAATTAAGGAAGTTTTGGCCATTTCCTCCTCCTAGAGGAGCACACTTAATCGTGATGCTGGATTTCAGTTCAGCTCCTCTTGGAAGCCGATCTTAAAATGGAAATCCGTCGACTTAAGAAGCACAGATCAATACAGCTTGTTAATCAAGGTAAGCAGTTATGCTTCCTTGACCCAATTAATTTTCTATACTCACGCCATTTTCTGATCTGGCAATTGATTTACTGAAACAGTCCGTCTTTTCACCTGACTTGCTTCCCCAGAATAACTTGAGCATATTCTTCGCCACGAAAGCTTCAGGTCTTATTTTATATTACTAGTTTCTGATTGTAAGTTGTAGCAATAAGCCATTATATCTCCGTGGTACTGGGAAGTTGACGTGTCACCTCATATTCAAAAAGCCTCATTTTCTTATCTTGGTTAGGCAGGATTTGGATTAGGATTACGACGTAGGGGATTCGCCACCGAAACCTGTAGTTTATTGTACTTAAGCCCAAAATGGGGAGGGGGCATCTCCGAGGGACAGGATGGCGCGAGAGTGTCCGACACAAGGAGTTACGACAACGCTGAAATACCCGTCGGCACTTCTACACTGAAAATGTCCACCAGATGAAAGATGATGTAAAATGATAATGAAGATCAAATGAAGGGATAGGAAACTCTGGGGATGTAATTAACCTATCCAGCATTCGCCTGGAGACCCGGGAAATCCCCCCAAAAGAAACCCATGGGTCAGGTATGTCGCCCATGTGGATCGAACCCGGTGCTCCCGAATACGAGCTACAGACGAAAGCACCTGAGACATCCCGTTCGGTTGGTTAGGGCAAGTTAACTGTATAAGATTTTTCTCCGGATTTCCACTAACCCTGAGAAAACTAATGCCACTTAACTCAGCGCTCCAAGACCTTCGGGCTCATTTCAGCATCATTTCACCATTCGGCCACTCACCAGCCCATATGACCAATCCGTCACATTCGAGAAGTGTTTTTACGAAACTTTGTTAAGGCAAGTCAACTGAAAAAGTTTTTATTCAGGTTTTTCCTAATCATTAGAACCGTAAAGCCAGCTAACTCTAAGCTCCAGGACTTCCGGGACTATTTCAGCATCTTTTCAACCATTTCGTTCACCACCATCCGATATGACCTATAAACAACGGTGAAACTTACTTGAAAAGGTTATAAAGGTAAAAAAAAAATATTTTAGTTTCTAAACATCGTGTTATATTTTAATGATATACTGCGGTTAGTAGAATAACAATAAGTGTGCTAATTTTCCGAAAGGTTCCCTCATATAATTATCCACGTGAAGTCGGATATCTTTTAGTAGTGCGTTACGGATTAATGAATCCTTTGGCTTCAAGTTCCCTTGTAAAAATATCTCCCTCAGATGAAAGGAAGCTTCACGTAGAACTTTCCGGTCAGCTACTTCAGGAGAAATCATTCATGCGTACTGCCGCTCTTTTAACTTGTGAATTTCACTGTGTTCAGTCGTTAGATGGTATCAAAGGTCGTAGTGGCTGCGCTCGTTACGTCATGTGGCCTCGTGGTACACGACATTGTGGATTTGAGTCTCATCACTCCGGTCATGGCTTTGTGTCTATTGAGAGAGAACGAGTGAGAGAGAGAGGGAGGGAGAAAGAAGGAAAGTAACCAGAAACCAGCACAAAAATCGGTTGTGGTACATTCCTGTGAATTTCTCTACTTTTTATTGACTATTCTTATAAACCGTAGATACTCCATCTGCTACTCCATCCTATCTACTTCACATTAATCGCGATAAACATAGAAATTATGCTTTTGCTATTTTTTTGTAAGTGCAGGCCTAGAATATAGTAGACTTTAAGTTAACTCTTGTTCGGTTGGTTTTAATCAATACATCGCGCACACTTTCGCACTCACATTCTTACTTCCAGACGCTGGGGAAGATGAGGAATTATCTTGGGCGGAGAAAAATCCCCATCCCCGCCACCGGGAATCAAACGCGGGACCTCTAGCACGGCTGGCAGGTGCTCTACCGACTGAGCTACGGGGCCAGCCTGTCAGCATTTTGCAGCATTTAAGATGCTCCTTGCCTCGCAGTTTTAGTGTTAGACAAATGAAACTTGCTACACACCTTCATAGAGACACAGTGAAGAGAAATGGCCCTGGGTTTTATTGTGAGACATATTTAGGCACACATTTTTTACTTCAAAACACAGCAATTAAAATTAAAAAAATGAATGTATTGGGAACCTGTTGTTAAAATATTAGACCAAAATTTAAATTACTTTGTCCCAAGGGACGTAAAAAGAATAAATAAATTTCACCATATTCTCCAAACTATCAAAGTAAAATTTTATTGATGAACATTTTTACAATATTATTTTAGTCGCCTTCAAAATACTCCTCATTACATGCAGTGCACTTGTCAAGTCTCTTTTCCCACTGCTGGAAGCATGTTTGGAACTCTTCAAGTTTGATATTGTCCAGTGCCCTTTGCAAAGCTGTTTTTACCGCCTCCACGTCGTCATAACGCTCCCCTTTTAGCGTTTTTTTCATTCGTGGAAATAGGAAACAGTCGCACATGGCTAGGTCCGGCGAATACGGAGCGTTGGGAATGACAGACCACCTCTGAGATGCCAAATAGTGGGTCACTCGTCAGGCCGTGTGTGCTGGAGCGTTGTCGTGATGCGTTGTCGGGGGTTTCCTCCTCACATCCTCTCGCAGACGCCTTAAAACATCCAAGTAAAAGTGCTGGTTAATTGTCTGGCTACGAGGTACGAATTCCCGATGCACAATTCCACGAAAATCAAAATATACAGTGATCATCGTCTTCACATCTGTCCTCAACTTGCCTCGCTTTTTTGGATGGGACAGTTGGAAGTCCTACACTGGCTTGACACTTGCTTGGTTTCTGGGTCATACCCGTAACACCAACTCTCATCCCCTGCAATAACTTTGTTCAAGAAGTATGGATCACGTGCAATCTCTGTTTTCAAGTTCTGACACACATTCATGCGGATGGTTTTGTGCTTCTGTGGGAGAAGGCGCGGACCAAATCTAGCAGCAACACGTCTCATGTGTAAATCCTCGGACAAAATTCATTGGCACGAGCTCCAACTGATTTCTGTCGCTGCTGAAATTTGGTCGATCGTTTGGTGACGATCCTCGTTGATCTTTCGGCGGACCTTTTCAATATTCTCCTCATTTAGCGATGTTGAAGGGCGTCCAGAACGAGCTTGGTCTTCAACACACATCTCATCACGTTTAAAGCGCCCAAACTACTCAAAAAGTTGTGTGCGGCTCATAGCGGCCTCCTGGAAAGCTTCCTGACCCATTTGGTGTGTTTCCGTTGCAGTTTTGTTTTAAGCAGGAAACAAAATTTCACACACACACACACACACACACACACACACACACACACACACACACACACACACACACACACACACACACACACACACACACTTTGTTCTTTTAAGTTTGCCATAACGACTTCGCAGAGGTAACCCGCCAACAGTCAGAGAAATATAATACCACACTTGCACGTTCAGCTCTATACTGACGTTGTCTGCACAGTGGTTGCATGAAGGTCTCTACTAACACCATCTAGCGTGAGAACCCTGCACTAAGTCTACGAGTGGCAGCGCCCTCGGAGTTCGGTTTCTTTTCGGTTCCTCCTCGTATGTCAAGGAGTATTTCAGAAATGGTACTTATGTGCCTGACAAATTGTATACTTAAAGAGATGTACGTTTTTGTATGTATTCTCGTAAATCAAACCACATAAAATATGACAGTTTCAAGCAAACGTAATTTCAATACCAATGTAGTATAGCTATTCCAGAATAGCGATATCCAGACATTTAGAAATTTTCTGCCAGTAATCATCTTTGCAGGCACACTCACCTGGTCGCTTTGCAAAGTTGCTACTTACAAACTACCGTGTTAGGATAATCATCACTCTGCGTTTCTGTAGTAGGTAACATTACAAACAAAATAAAATCACGAGATTGAAAACCAACATAAAACATTGACCTCTATTTTGGCCCAGGTGGAATCAGGATTGCTGTCACTACCAGATATAGCAGGCCTCTTACATAATCATCTGCCAAAACGACTAATAGTCATTTCTGATCTTGTAATCTTATAACCATCTAGACTCTTTCTAACATTGATACAATTCACGCGATAAACAATTCACACCATAATTGAGGAAAAAAGGACATGGTGGTTTAGAAAATGCATAGAAAAAGAATTAAATCACTGGAGATATAAAAAGATTTCACGAGTAACACCATATATCCCTGTCCATTGTCCATAAAGAGTATTGATTGTATTTTAACAATTGGACTGTATACCAGTATTTATCGTCATTGTGTTCAACTACAATATAACAGCAAAACAAATAGAAATGTACCTTGCTGCAATATCACTTACACATTTGGTTAGTTTATTACTTAAACAGTGGAATGTAAAACTCCTTAATTAAAATTACTATGTGCCTGGCCCAAAGAGGCCATATTCTCATGTACTCTCTCCGAAGCGCAATTAAAACACTTTTTAAATGTCGAGCATTCTTTCCTTCTATGTTGGAATTTCCAACTTTCCCTTTTTTATTAGTGTGGTATGCAGCTGTAACGTCCACACAGTGACCAAATGGGTAGCCTCTAAGTCATGAGCAAATTTGCGCTTAAATAAAGCCTAAGCTTTGGTTAGGAGTCGTATTTATGTACAAAAGTAACTTATAATATGCCTTAATATTAATGTGGCGTATATATACAGAGTGTTAATGCTGCAACGAAATATATTCAGAGTGAGTGGAGATTAAGGTATCTCCAATATCCAAGTAATTTGAGATAGGAGACTCGTGGACTGTTGGTTCAAATTGGGAAGTTGCGTCTATATGTTTGTAAAGTGTCAGTACGCCACTGCTAATGATGATATCACTTGAGTACCTAAGACACGAAAATGAACAGACTTGTCGGAGCATTCCCTCTAGCCCAACGGTTATGACATTAGCTTTCAAATGAAAAGTAAACGACTTGGAGTCCGCTTCACATTTTTATCTTTTTTGTTTATTTCTTTATTTACTTGTTTGCTAGCTTTTTAATATTTGATCTAATATTTTCATTATTGTATAAATGTATGCATTTTACGGAGTAATATTATCTTGTCAGCGCAACTAATTACAGTTCTGTCTAACAAAGATTGAATCCTGTTTAATACCTTCACACGCTGTACGTCTAAATAGGAGGTGGGTTAAAGGATGAAGAAACTCACATAAAATAAAACATAAGTGCAGCTCTTTGAATCAGCTTTATCGTAACTGTTTGAAATGGCGACCTGCGTATTCAATGCAAGGTTGACAGTGCAAAACGAACGACTGTCGTACTCCGTCCAAAATTTTTGTGCGTGTCGCATAATTTCACATGCTCCTTATTATTGGAGAAGTTGTCCTCTTCTAAGGCACGTATTTAAAAGACGAAGGAAAAGATGAACGCCGGCAAGAAGAAGCAGCAAGCCAGCCGCCGAAGAAAGGCTCAACGCAGCAGTCACCAGTCAGCTCTGAGGCACCGTTACCCGTCTCTCAGCCACCCTCAGCGTCAGAGAAGGAACCTACAGGGGAGCTGGTCGAGAGGTTTTGGGCTTCTCGACCAGCCTCTCCTACTGCGCCGGACTTTCGCCAGGCGCCCAGCCCTCAGCCGTCTCCCTCGGCACCTGGGCTATCCTTCAAAATACCACCAGTCACCACCGTCTGCAGGTAACTTTAGCCGGCCACCCTCACCCACAGACGCCGGTACCTGAGCACCTTCACCGCAGCTGCAGCCAGCAACCGAGTCTCCAGCAACCCTCACCGCCGTCATTATTGGCGTTCCTTGTGATCTCCCTATTCGTTTTCTCTACACCGCCGCTTCATATCAGTAGCCCTCTGTAACGAGAGCAACCAGGATCACCACTGGGCGAGGCCCCACCACCCTTGTGCGAATTCAGTTCACAGATGCAGGGGAACGCCACGCTGCGTTGAGCACCGGCCTGCCCTTGTTAGGGCAACGCCTGGTGATAGAGGCCAGCAAGCACCAGTAACACTTCCCCTGCTGAAGATGCTGCAAGTATAGACATGATATCTCCACCTGCACTGCACCACCCAGGTGCCACTACTGTGGTGCCTCCACACTCACATCAGAATGCAGGGAACATGATCTACGCCGACACTTCCGCTGCCGAAGATGCTGCAAATATAGGCATGATACTTCCACCTGCACTGCACCACCCAGGTGCCACTACTGTGGTGCCTCCACACTCACATCAGAATGCAGGGAACATGATCTACGCAGGCCACGCCATTAATGCGCTACCTGCAATGGTTATGGCCACTACACTGAACAGGCGCAGTACCCTCTCTACCCTCACCCACTAAAGCCGGCAAGTAGGACCTCAGCCACCAGCGCCGACCACATCACCCCTTCACCCGATGTGCTACACATTCTGCAAGAGTTACGCGAGGAACCCAGCATACCAACAGGCGTCTACTACGCATAGAGGAGCGCTTCGCCGACACCGCCTCACCAAGGACCCCTTCTGATGAGATTCAGGAGCTCCACTTGGAAGTAGTGAATATCAACACACGTATAGGCAACTTGAAAGATGCAGTCACCGCCGTCAGCTCCAATCACGCCGCCGCCTCTGAAGCATTAGAGCATCTGACCGCAAGACTCGACGCCATTACTGCACATGACAAACTACTCACTGACATTTGCACAAACGTAAAAAGCATCTCATCCACCGCAGCCGCCAACAAGGACACCCTCCTCTCACTTCAAAATAAGGCTCAACATTTAACGACACAAATCGCCAACATCAAGACTTTCGAACCATCTGAACTCACAGACTTGCGTAACCTGACTAAAGAATTTCACAAAGGCCTCACCACCAAGGACCCACACAGCATACATGACAAGTTAGATGAGAACCTGGATGAACAAATCCAACTTCACCAGCGAATCTCCGACCTCCATTCCATTGCCTTTGCACCGCCGTCAGCACAACTCAACAAGACTTAACCTGTACTACAAGCAACAAGCTGGCTCCACTTTCGTCCATACTCATGAGTCCAGCTTGGCCACCTACCCTCCGTGACTTATGCCCTCCACTGTCATCCCCTAAAGAGACATCGTCTCTCCAAGTTGCACCCCATTCCCACGCGCCTCGATCAGGGCCTTAGTCATGATCGAAGCCTGGTCAACATTCTTTACCCGCCCGCTGCTATCAGCAGCCGGCACCGCAACTTCACCTTGAATAATGGGAGTGCTCTTAGTGGGAGCCCAGCAGGCTGTTATAAAGCTGCAATCACTTTCCTTCCTTACTTCACCCTTGTTAAATAAATAAATCGTTTCCCCCAAAAAAGTAAATAAAGAAAGGCCAGAGCAACTACACTCGAAACTTGCAGGAAAGGGATTTCGTCTCAGAGTATTGCAAAATGTACTTGAATTCTACACGATTACCTGTTCGAGTTATTCCTGTTCCTTCACTTCAGTTCAGAAGTGCCGGGTAATACGTCTTCAGTGGTTTGTGCATATGCCGAATTGCCGAAGGTAAAAGGTGGTGTAAGTTTTCGGTTGCAGCAATACGTTAAAGAATTTTAAGATATATTAGAAACAGATGGAAAATGCTATACTTCAGCCTTGTGGAAGGTCTTTAACAGCCGATCAATGTCCCATATAACACAGCATTTATCCGGCAACAAATATATCTTGTCGCCTTCAGGTTCTTCTATGAAAAAGGTGCTTTTAAATGAAGTGTGACCCTCCAGCTCATATTCCGGAACCTACAAGTGCCGTGAATTCTATTCACACTTTTGTTGAACGTTTGTTTCCGCGGATATTACTCTACATAAAGTGAACAATCCATAAGTTAAAGATTTTCTCCTGAAGTACACAAACTCCGGCCCTCCAGTTTAATCTACTTTAAAAAACACTACCTTCCAAAGTGCCACAAAGCAACATTAGGAACGCTCAGCCCTGTGCCAAAATGAAAACATAGGTGTGTATTGATGAAACTAAAGATTCAACAGGAAGGAAAGTGGAAATGTAAGTTTCTAATCGTACGTTTTTATTAGCTTGCAAAGATATGTGGACAACAAATCACATAAATATTGATAGGCCCCTTCAATAAATTACACGCATATTATGAGCAAATTGTTACGTACGATAATGTGCTTATTTTCCTGACCGACATAGCATCTTACATGAAGAAAGAAGCAGAAATACTTAACGTTAGCTATCCCAAAATGATACATGTGACTTACGTTGTGCCTGTGTTACATAGAGTGCGTGTAACAGTTTGCTCCCTGTATCCCAATTTGAGAAATTGGTATCCAATGGAAAGAAGATGTTTGTTAGAGCACCTAAGAGAGTTGATCTCTTCAGAAATATGAACTCCAATATTCCATTGTCACCAACACCAATTGTCACTCACTGGAGCACTTGGCTTTCAGCAGTGTTTACTATGCGGAATATTTTGATAGCTTTAAACCGGCTGTGGATGAACTGGATAAACATATGCTTTATCTATAGAAATTGTTCAAAAAATGCCAAGTCAAAGTCGTTTAAAATGACGTGGCATATCTTGCTGCTAATTTGAGCTTCTTGTGCAATTCTATTAAAACAAGAAGCAACAACTAATCTGTTGATAGAAATCGTTAAGAAATCGTTACTATAGAAATGAAAATCAACTCCCACGAAGGCTTAAAACAGCAAACTTAAAACAAACTAATCGGTGCTTGAAAAAAATTGAAGCTTTTTTCCCTTCAAATTGAACCAAGTTGCCTAAGTTGTAGAACGCCACCAGGTAGACATTAAAAGTGTATTGGTAACGCGCCTCTCATGAAATACGCAAAAGTGACATCAGGTGACATAAACCGATCATTCGTAAACCAACACCGGGCAGTGCTACGTGACAATCGGCAGATATTTCTAATGGAAAATTTAGAGAAGGCATGTGTTGTGCAGTGTCACTTCAATTTCAATTTGACAGGTGTCATCAATTATTCATCACTGATGAGTTATGTCGCGTTATCTCGAAGGTCCCTCGCTCCATGCGGCTTCGAAGCGACGATCTTTTGACTTCGTTGTACTCGTCGCTGTTATGGCTGAGGAGGCCCATTAGGGTCCGCCTCGACGAGTACCTTTATCACTACTGAACTTGTGATGTGATTGAACTGGAAATTTGGGCTTTTTTCTCAGGGTTTTTAAACAAGAAAATCTTCTAACAGTTTTGTTTCGGCGTCGAGTTACTCAGATGTCTGCAGGTTTTAGTAATTTAGGCGGCACTAACGGAATGTACTCTTAACTGCATATGGTAGAGGCGTAAAATATTTTTCTTAATATGAGAATACTTTAGATATCGGCGGATACAACTCCCACTTCACCTGTTGCAAATTTATTAACGTCGCTTGATACTGCTGCGGCATAGCTCTTCTTCCTACCCTAGACTTTGCCAGATTGCCTCGATTCTTGTATGTTTATTTATTGTTAAAAGTGTTATTGGGATACCTAGTTTTATTTATTAGCGGCTTTATTACAGGCTGGCGGGTTTCCACTAAGAGCACCCCCATTAGGCGAGGTGCGGTTGCGACGCGAGATGCCTAGAGCAGCTGCGGGTAAAGGTTCCCGTAGGGGAGGGATCCGTCCCCTTCAGCTGCCGTGGTGTGGGTGATGCGGACCCCTAGCACTTGAAGTACTTCTGACGTTACTAGAGGAACCTCGGGCCGAACATTGGAGCCCCTCCCTAATAGGGAGTTGTTCGGATTGGGTTGGACTCGAGGAGGCAGTGGTTCTCGATACCCGTGGGAGATCGGTTACGTCTCCGGACGGGGTTGCGAGAAGCCATTAATATTCCGCGTACTAGCCAGCATAGCTAGTAGAAGGTGTGCCCAGGTGGCCCCACCGAGGTCATATCGGTAGCCTTCCCATTTTGGAGTTGGCACGCGTAAGTGGCGTATCCACTTCCATCCCGTCTTGAGTCCACAGGACCAGATGGGAGACTTGTTAGTCTCTAGATCTTGCCCTATGGAAAGCCCCACGGAGGCGCCGGGCGCCCTTTTGGAACATCTCGGTAACCTCCTGGTCGAAGGAGGCCGGGATCCTTGGTCCTACGGGTCCAGGACTAATGGGAGTAGAACATCTGACATTAGCTAACTGCGGGTGATGGTATGCAGGCCAGGCGACGGCCATGACCCGAAGGCCCTGACCCTGGCGCGTGGAGAGTCGGGTGCTTTAGCGGCTACTAGAGCTGGGGGGTTTATTTCATAAGTGTGATGGGGCTTTAATTGTCAGGTCTAGGGGGTGGTTTCCAGGCTCTCGTGTAATAACTCGCGTCTAGTCCTCTGTATCTCTGTGAGGTTTCTGCTGGTTTCTTGAGTACGTCATGTCGTATGGATAGTTGTGTCTGGGTGGAGATGATGTCCTTGAGTAGCGAGTGCAAGCTATGGTCCATGTTGGTGATCTGGGTATGGAGTTGGTCCAGTCTAGCGTCTAAGTTGGAGAGGTCCTGCGGTCGTGTTTCGCTGAGCTGCGTCTCAATGCGGTGCAGCTCCCGCTGAAGTGAGGCTAGTATATCCTTCTGCTCGCTGGCTTGGAGTTCGTGTGTTGTAGTTGTGCGTTGATGGCCTCTGCTGTCTGTTGTAGCTGCATGACTGAAGAGTTGCTCCGGTGGAGTAGTTCCGTCAGTCAGTAGTCCGTGTATGGTAGAGAATTTTTCTTGCAAGTTGATGAGGGTGGTGTGGTTGGAGTCCTGTTGATGGGCTGAAGCGGAGACGGATTCCTCCAGGTTGCCCAGACGCCAGCCCTCTTCTAAACTCCCAAGAAGCGGTAATTTTTTTCTTTGGCTTCACTGAAAGGAAGGTCAATCATCCTTATGGCCAACGCTAATAAGTAGCAAAGCGGAAGCTGTCCCGTTACCTGCGTTGAAACCTAGCAGACATCCCGAAGAAACTAAGCCTATTATAAAATACTATTATAAAATCATAGATATTTGCTATTGAGTCAACTGTTTACATAATAGTAAATAATTCTTGAATTAATAACTTCAAATAATTTATAGAATAATGGGCATGCGAAAATATCGCTACAGTTATGAAAACCGTTACTTTTTTATTGAAAGGTTTTCTATTATATAAATAAAAGAAAATGCATATTTTTTGTTTTAGTAAATATTTTGAACCTTTTAACAAATGTGTTCTTGGTTTTAGTACATAAAAACAAAAACAAAAACAAAAAAATACCTTCTTATCGCCTTAAAGTCCATTTCCTGGTCATAACAACCAATAACCTACAAAGAAAAACAAAGAAAGAGAAATGGAAAGGAAAAAGTAAGTTAAAACCATAATTGGGATCATTCAAACTTCTACTTTTAATTTGAAACAGAGCAGTGAATATTTAGAAAAAACGATAACATGAAGGAAATTATTTTACAAAATGTTGGTCTTAACAGGCATTTTGTTTTTGTTAGTCACATATTCCTTACAGTTTTGTACTTACACATGATTGGATATGCAAAATACATTCCTTATAAGCTATTTACAGACATTCAAGATTTTGGTTTTATTTGTCATGGAGGTATACTAAAATACATTACTCATTAGTTAGGGGAATTTTTGTAGAAGTAAAAATTACGAAATTGTTTCCATGCAAGTGATGGTTTATTATAAGCATTTTTTTCAAAACCCTTCGCCTGATATTAAACATTATTTAATATAGATATAAGCATTGACTTTTTCGTCACTTGTTCATTATTCAAAAACACACAGAGAGACAGAGGTTTTTAAAAATAGTTTTATTCTAGATTTGGGAACGTCAATATTTATACTTTATGGTGATATAGAATTTGTTGCAATATAGCACTTCTCCTTCGTACTTAAGAATTTGCCAAGAAAATGAAATTCAATTTACAAAGCTTGAAAACTACAACATTGACGATTAATTTGTCACTATTCAATATAATGTCCATCCTTTTCCACAGTTTTGGGTCATCTTTTAACTAGGGCATGTATTCCAGTGTGCTAAAACACACGATCTTGCTTCCTAAGCCATTGACGCACGGACGTTTTCACAGCCTCCTCATCTCCAAAATGAATACCACGATGAGCTTCCTTTAGTGGCCCGAACAGATGGAAGTTTGATGGTGCCGGAGCTAAGACTTGCCATCCCAATTTCTCAATTTCTGCAGTGGTGTAACGTCTGGTGTGTGGTCTTGCATGGCCATGCAAAAGAACAATATCCGCCACAGTTTTTGTTGGGCGATCTAGGCGAAATCGTGGTTTCAACTTTGAGAGTTCTGACGTATTGGACAGAATTTATTTTGCATCTCTGCTCCAAAAAATCAATCATAAGCACAAGCTCTGAATCCCAAAACACTGTCGCCATAACTTTTCCTGCCGACCGCTGAGTTTTTAATCACTTTTCTCTTCGGTGACGTTGTGTGCTGCCATTCCATTGACTGCCTCTTTGATTCAGGTTCACAAAAATGAGCCCAAGATTCGTCTCCAATAAAAATTGTTTCCAGAAGCTCCTCTCCCTCCAAACTGATGGGCTGCAAGTGTTCGGAGGCTATTGTTTTCCTTTTTTCTTTGTTTAGGGCGGTTAACATTCTTGGTAATCAACGTGAACAAACGTTTGAGTAACCCAGTTGTTGAATAGTCGTCATCACACTGCCTTTACTGAGCGAGGTAATGCGACACAATTCATCTGTTGTTACCCGGCGATCACCACGAATTATGTAGTTGACTCGCTGAATTATGCATGGAGTCACTGCAGTCACCGGCCTGCCACTTCGCTTTTCATCTGCCAATGGTGTTTGCCCTTCAGCTTCGTTACAGCGACGAACCTATCGTCTAACAGTGCTGACATCCACCGTTGCATCACCATACACATGTTTTAGCCTTTCGTGAATGTGAATTGGCGTTTCACCTTCCGGGGTCAAAAATTCAATCACAGAACGCTGTCTAATATGAATGTCGATGTCAGCCATTTTGCAAGAGGATCAGTGCTGCCACCTGTTGACTCAGGAAGTCACAGCTGCAGGGGATTGGAGAAGAAGGTTTAAGGATTTGCGCCAAATTCAAAGTTTTTACATAACTTACTTGTTTAAGGAACAAAAATTAGGAGACATTACTTTTTGACCCACCCTCGTAGATGGTACTAGATGGCAAAGAAATCACTTTTTGATCTGTATTAAACTATGTAGAAGATTTCCATAACGTACCATGCCTCTTAAAGTCCTAGAGAAAGCGGATACACCTTAGTAGGGAGTAGACTAATGAGCATTTCCGTGTCAACAGCTATGACGTTTGCAAGAGGATTCACATGTACAATGTGCTTCACATACAGGTTGACCAGGTGTCCAAACGGTGCGGTCGATATGAAAACTACAGGCATTATCTACATATTCAAATAAAATATACTTTTTATTCTGTTAGATGACGAGCCAAACCTTGACAGAAAGAGAGGAACAAACAACTCTTATTATTCAAAAGCTTTATAGCCAATTATCTCCCAGTATATGCATTCCATTGAACGTCGTATGTAACCCACACTTATCACGTATATCTTGTAGTAAATCCATTCCAATAAAAGTCGATAAATATGATTTTATTGTACCTAAATATACTACACATAAATTTGCCTTTGTATAGTATGCTCTTTAGATAGCCTTCTTATATTTTGTAGTGCAATTACAATGTCAGGCTAAATTTGTTTCAGAAAATTCCTGTAATACCTCTATTCTGAAAATGAACTGCAAACCATTATGAGATGAAATTATTAATTTTTGAAGGCTGCATTCACCTTGTGTAAGATGTTTTAATCCTAAAGGAGGTACAGCAAACCTGCAAGAAGCTATGTTTAATATTACTACATAACATGGCAGGCAAAATAGGTTCGATTTCAACTGTTTGAGCACATTAATCAAGATAGTGTGATTGCAGGAGTTCGTACAATCCTTGTTTCACATAAGCTTGCCCCGTATCTCTTAACGATCAGGTGACCTCTTCACCTCTCATTGGCTGCTATTGCAGTATAGACTGTTGTGCTGTAAAAATTAGTTCGTTATTTAACATGGTGTTATACTTTATATGTTGGAAAAGAATTGTCATATTTATATTTTCGTAACTGTTTTAAATAAATATATTACGCAACAGAGTTGATTTATCTGAAATGCATGTTAATTCTTAAACGAAGTAAAGAGGATGTTCCTTTGCTCTCAAACACATGGCACGATAGCACGCGATTTACCGGTAGTGATGACATATTTGTTTATATAACTTTTATCACTGACCTTGCTTTGAACTGGATTAGTCATAAATCGCCTTTCGAAGGTGTGTTGTGCCGAGTGCGAGAGCTAAATTATTTTATTGATCGTTTATTGCGCGTGTACTTATTATATGTATAATGGCAGAGTCTACCGCCAGTTTTACGCTAAAGCATTGCAAGGGAAACCCTTTACAAAGCAGCGAAAAAAGAATTGTGTTGCGTGTGTTTAATGCACTCACAGAGAAGAATCCGTCTTTGTCAGTGACAGAAGTCGAACAGCTGTGCTCTGAACTTACAGGTGTGAGTGTTGGATGCGTAGGAACACCGCGACATGAAATTAAGACAACAGGAAAACTTACCACTCCAGGGGCGATATTGCTGTGTGGCGAACACGTTATTTAAGGAAAATCAGACTGTACCGGGATACAAATCGCAAAATATACTACCTTGATGATATTTGGGTGAATGAAGGACACACGACAAGTATGGCTGTTAAAGATTGAAAGACAAGCATTTTTGCACGGTATGTGTGCTGGTTTAAAAAAATCCCAGTGGATAAGGTCGAAGGCTTTCATTATGAACTTGTTTCAGTTTCAACTTTCTGAGTTTCATTATAAACTTGTATTTTTACATGCCTTCATATTCTTATTTGTATAATTTAATCTATCTTCCTGGCAATTATTGTGACGTTTACTGCAGGTTCAAATGTGACGGGAAGGCACCGCATATGGCCTATGGCGTGAAAGCATTAGCTAATTAGGGTGAGAGGGAAGGTAGTTGCACGCGGAATGATAAATGTCAGCGGGGCAAGGTTATATGAAACATAGATTAGTGATAAAAATAGTGAGAGATAGGAATCCGTAAGAAAAAAGAAGTCCAGATCGACCGAGAAAAAGATGTAAAGAAGATTTGATGCTATCCTAGAGCAGGCAAAACGCCTAGATAACATAAAAAAGAAGAAGAAGAACGCTATAAGTTATTTGTTCTTGTAATACGGTTTATCTCACAATGGCTGGTGAAAACACGTGTATGGTAATGCTATGATGCCGAAATAGTTACCTCCTTCAATAGATTACTCTACGCCTGAGTTGGAGCTTTAAACTGTGCAACCGAGATTGGCATTGTGTAAAAATTTAATCAAGCTTTTCTCGACACAAACGATCAGAATATGATTCTAGTCTTGGATGGAATCGTTTCTAGGTATGTCTGCAACCACTGGATTTTCTTGTGTGTTTATTCCAATGCGCAGCTTAAACCCAAGACGCCGTCTTGGTCAACTTCTGTTTTATATTCCTCAATGCCCTGTCTCCTAATCTTTTCCATCCTAAACTGATAGGGAGAAAATAAACTTGCCAGGCAGCTCAAGTATGGATTTCGATCGAATATTCGGTTTCTCAGAGAGTATTTGTTACGAATTAGATTCCAGAATCCATATATTTGTTTGGAAATTTCGTCGTAAGAGGTCATTTCAACCTCTGCTACAGTATTGTGACAGATATACATTGACCAAAGGTTACTTTTTGACATAGTACCTGTGAGACCCATTATAATGCTGGGCTATCATTTTAATTACTGTTTTCAGTGGGGGTATAATAAATTGAATAATTTTTAACTCCCTATTTTAATTGTTTACCTTTTTTATGAAAATAATAACAATTTTTGTTAGATTAGTTATGCTGGAGCTATTAGTATACTTTTAACTGATCGAAATTTTAATACCTCCAACAGTAAGTCATAATGATATATGAATGAAATGGGTAAAATAATGCTCAAATGAATCCAGCGTTCGTAGAGTTTACAGTTACTTGACATTCGTATTTATGCATAAGGGAAAACACCGGGTAAAAACTATCCAGATGACTCACCCTAACCGAGATTCGAACTCGGGACCTCTTGAACGTGAGGTACAGAAATGTACCTGTGTTACAGGGGCTGGTAATATTCTGTTGATAACATATGTAATATAACATGTTTGAATTAAATAGCCGTAAAACCCAACATCTCCGTAGAAGCTTTTCCCTTTTAAATCTTTGCACGTCCAATGCTGTGTTCTCATTGACTATTGTTTACTCCTATTTCTAAATTTATAGATATTCTTGTCTTAGGTGTTTAGCCACAATATGCTGGATAAAATAGCAGAAAATAATAAGAGTCCTTTCTACTGCGAGCCTTATTTTACCTTGAAGCATCAGTAAACTTCGATCATTTACCAAAGCAACTTTGTATTATTACACATTCGTTACTCAAGCATTTACTGCAAGTTCTCCGTTATGAGTCAAGTACATTGCGATAGGATGCCATGTGCCACGAGGTAATTGCGCATTTAACATCACCAAGAAGTAGGGCATTTGCACGATTTCCACCCATAACCATATAGACATCCAACATACAGCTTGTTGCTGCATTAAGAAGGTGTTTACCTATTGATATAACTCCAGTATTGGAGAGCAACTTCTCCCACAGAGGAGCAACTTTATATTCTTGGTGATACGTAAGTGCAGAATACCACTACCAACTCTTGGTCATGAAGCAACATATGTAAGGGGGAAATACTGCAGTACACTCCATTGATATGAATATGAGAAATCTGACCAGAATTAGGGCAAAAAGCAGCCTCTGTGCCCTATTTACCTTACCCATTCTCTTGGGCACTGCTGAGATTTTTCCTGAATCCTCAGACCCATGTAGTTATCTTATACTGTGAAGTTAATATTTTGATACACTTTTGAAAAAGACAAAATTGGTAAAAATTTTATACTTGGAAGATGGAATAATATCAGTAAACGCGACATCCGGTTGCATAGGTTTGCAAGACATGCTGCGCTATTAGGCGGAGGTCGAAAGCCTTGCTGACATAACTGACGAAGCAGTGAGTCAGACGCGGCATTTAAACCCCAGGGTTTTGGCCCAGGCGGGAGTAATCTCGCACGTGCTACCGGAATCTGCGTCACCCGATTCTCTAATGGACACGTCTATAATGTTCAAGAATGAACATCAAAAAGCAAGGAGCAGGTGGCCAGGTAAAAGGCCACAGTTGTCCTCGTATAGATAACTTCTTTGGTTTTGGGTAAATTGTATCGTAGAATAAACGCTATTTAAACAGAACTACATGTCGAATTTTAGAGTTATCAAAGGGAGAATAAAATAATGTTTCTCCAAAAGAACATTTGAAGAGGGGTATTTCAGATCATAAAACAGCAAAATATACATATAAGGATAAATTCAGAAACCAGGTATGCGACCGGATCAAATCCCTGATGACCATTAACAGGGACCAGTGTCAACCACCAGAGTTTACCCCATAGTGATGAATCAGCATTTTATAGGTATGGGATCGAACCTTACCTCTCAGGAAAAACAGAGTTTATAGAGGTCGGCGTCTCCGCCAGATGTAACGTTAACGGTTGCGCCATCTGGCAGGTAAATTACACTTTCCCGTTTAACGTTACTAGAGAGGGGGTTGCTCAGAAGGGAGGTGTTCCTACCAAGGTTTGGATTACCAGGCAGGGTTGGCTTAAGTTAAAATTCGACATGCTCCTTGCTTTATGATGTTCATTCTTGAAGATTATAGACGTGGCCGTCAGAGAATCGGGCGGAGCAGATTCCGGTAGCACATGCGAGACTACTCCCGCCTGGGCCAAAACCCTGGGGTTTAAATGCCGAAACTCCGACTGACTCACTGCTTCGTCAGCTTTGTCAGCAAGGCTTTTGACCTCCGCCTAACAGCCCAGCATGATTTGCAAATCTACGCGACCAGATGTCGCGTGTACCGATATTATTCCATCTTCCAAGCATACAATTTTTACCAATTTTGTCTTCTTCAAAAGTGTATCAATATATTAACGTCACAATATTATCAGATGCCTGCACTTATCCACCTTTCTCCGTTAACCCTGGAAGATTGTTATGCGTCTTTTACGTGATTCCGATATCTGTGCATTGCAATTCAAGGAGCATTGAGTACTTATATACCATCTAAATCCTATGACTTGTAGCTAACATTATGTTTCAGTGGTAGTTGGAGAGCATTTTTATGCATAAGTAGGTGATAGCAAAAACAAAGTAATTTTTGTATGGGTTATTGCAGGTTTAAACAGGAAAGGTGTGTGAGAAGCCAACATCTAAAGCCAATCTCAAAAAAATCTTTACGTTACGAAAACGAGCCATCAGATACATAGCCAATCTGACAATGCATAGTCCTTGTAAGGAAGCATTCAAAACTCTTTCAATACTAACCCTTCCCAGTATCTTTATATTAAAATCCATATTGTATATACGAAATAGGTCTTTGCCTCATTATTCAGTTATTCATAACTACAACACTAGAGGAAAACAGAACTTTATAACTAAATCACATAGATTAAAATTATATGAAAGAAAGATTGATTATATTGGCAGTAAATTATTCAATAAATTACCAATAAATTTCAGAAATATTACTCCATTACCTAAGCTTAAACATATATTAACTAATTTTCTTAAATCTAAAGCTCACTATGGCGTGGAAGAATTGCTGAATGATAATGATATTGTAACTGACCTATAGTAACTTTTTATCAATGTATTTGTATTACAATCATCTTTATTTATTATTTTAGCACTTTAATTGCTATTTCTTATAATTGTATTGATTGCTTTTGTTTATTTTTAACTGGACTATGATCTTAAACAAGTTTTCAATTGTGTATACTATTGTACTTGTTATAAAGAGCAATAAAATTGAACAAAAACACCCTAGCTTCTCCGTCAACAATTCAGTAAGATGTGCAGTCCACAGGACGTGTTATCTTGTGCTAACAGTGCTCCTTGGTGGGTAGTCATGTCTTTATCATTACATTCGGAACCTTACATGCATGAAGCGAAAGTTCATTCACGCTTTTGCCAATGAGGCGCCTCGATCTCGCAAAGCTTTTCACAAGCCAGGGCTATCGCTTGGCAATGCGTCAGTTTGTATTTCATGCTCAGCCAAAGAACCAAAGAGTCTTTCCTCCAACAGTGCAGCCGGAAAAGCAGGAAATATAATACTTTTTCGTTTTTTGCTAGCAGGGTTCTTAGAAAATAACGTCTATAATGTAACAAATGCCCTGCGCCGTGGCGTAGTGGGCTAAGGCATCATGATTTGGTTCCCTGCCAGGAAATGTGGCCCGGGTTCGATCCCACCTTTGGGGTTGCAGATTTTAAGTCCCGGGAATAGGACAGGAGCCCATTCAGCATCGTGAGGACATTGAGAAGCTTATAGTAGCCGCGTCCATTCCATCCCAGGCAACCAACATTAAAGCTTTCCCTTCCGACCACGTCTCCTCACATGTAAGCAATTATAAGGGTTGTCCACCCTTAAACATATGGGGTGGTCCTTCTTAATACGTTCTCCAAGTTAGAGCGCTGTTGCAATATTTTTCTTGTGGCCTCAGAAATGAGCTTAGACTGTGCAAACATACTTCCTATGTGTGTTAATTAAGATTATATTTATAGAAGTTACAAAATGTTTTACATAGTATAGTTTTATAAATTTATTAGTGTTTAATAGTTATTGTCGTTTAGCACTTGCGTAATTGAATTAAGATGTGGAGACCGTGGGAATCAAACATCACATGGATATGCTAACATGGATTTCCATTCATACTTGTAATATATACCTAACAGTATTTCTAAACTTTCTCGAGTTCTTAAGCGTTTATGACAAATTTAATTATTACGTGATTATTTATTTAAGTTTCGTTTAGCAGAAGGCTCCTCACAAAAAAAACACTGCTTAACTGTATTAAAACTTGTAAAATTAGCACACATCCTTGTAAGAGGCTTTCAGAATTTAAAAAGAATAATAGAGTTTCCTTACTAGTTTAATTCCTTTTTTTCACTTTTGAAATATTTATTACTTTGTTAAATCAACATAAATTCACCACGTGTTTTTGCCATAGAATAAAGAAAAATCTTTCCAGATAAATCGGCTCACGATTACAATAAATAAAGCTCTAACGTGCAATCTTTCCTTATAAATTATTGTTAACTACCAGATTATCCAAAGTGCTTCTTTAATTCGCAAGTAAATATCCCTCGCAAATATATGCACACTGATGCAGTTTAACCCCTCTAAATTTGTAATGATGTTTGACTAAACTTTCCTTAGATATTATGGTAATAATACGCATTTAGTTCTTGTATGTAATAGAAGTACTAATACCATAACAGCATAGATAATATATCTCTTTTCAGCTATGTTATAAAGAGTTGTAACATTATGTATTATTATAGAAAACATTAATCATTTAAAATTTATTTCAAAAGATCAATGACGATTGCTTACAGTGAATTCTGCTTTATTTATTTATATTTTGCTTCTAAACGTTATTTTAAACAGCGGCAACCCTGGGTATTCTCAGCTGTAAACACGAGCCTAACATTCTTCACCTCTGACCCCGGTTGGTGTATCCTAAAGATGTTTATGACATTTTGGTTAGGGGCAAGAACAGTTTTTCCCTACAAAGAGAGCCGGTTGGGGATGGTTTAAGCGCGGTCACTATCCCATAGATAACCGGTCCTGGTCAAGAAAGGCTACTTTCCGTCTGCGGGATGACGAGACGCTGACCACATCTCCTCCCCGTATCGTTGGATGATACGCTCTGCGTATGTGAGCGTGAGGCCGGCAGGCGAGTTTGCAGGCCTTGGCCCTATATGGGCTGTAGCGCCATGGGTTCCAGTGTAACAAATAACATTCTGTAACGCGTTTCTGTACCAAGAAGTTAGTGCACTTGACTTTTAACCCAAAATTCACTTGTTCGGCCTCCGGCATGCTTCGTTAATGAAAAGCATTCGCTAACCTTCACTAAATCTGGAAGTATGAATGTGATAGTGCATGTGAATGTATTTCCTAATTAAACTCTATAAAAACCAAGTTAAAATTATCCACTCAACGAGTAAGGTGCTTCTAAAGTCAAAGTTCCCAAAATGACTTCAGGCACTAAAAGGGGCTTTGCAGAGTATAAAATAAAATAAAAACGTTCGGGATATTCTTTATATAATAATTTTACTATTAATATGTTAACACAATGTATCTCTACTCGAAAATGTTTGATTGTCCACTAGAAGGTTTTCTTACCTTTTGTCTTTTAGATCCATATAAAACCAAAACTATGAGTATCACAAAGAATTATCTGCGCGCTGTTTTGCCGTGGTCTACTGACCTAAGATCGTCTATACGTTTCGACCACAACTGCGGTAGACATCTTTAGTGGCGCGGTCAAAGTTTCTTACGACAATAGTTTGCTGCATCCAGACAAAATTGAGACAAGGAAAAAAAAATATTGTGACTATCTGGGTTCGTAGAATTAAAAGTCCAGATTACAAACACCAAAAATTTCTCATTATTTCCGTAGAAACTCACTTTACAGTCGCAGAATTACGTCACATACACAATACAACTTGCAATGTCAACGCCCACAACACAGCTGTTCACGCACGTGGGTTCAATTACCGACTGACACGTGGCCGGCGGGCTCCCTTTTTATAGATTATTCATTATCTGATATGTTCTCATACAATCAAGACGGCGCTAAAAGAAAGACGAACTCTCCAGAAATCCGTTTTCATCTCCCCTCCATTTCGGCGAGCTTTCACCTCCGCACCTCACTGCCCGTCTCTTTGAATGCCTCACCGCGCCGCCTCGTCACAACAATGCATTCGCGACAATATGTACGGAAGGCTTTAGTCTAGACCTTTAAAACTGAAAGAACAGCACATATGCACATAATTAGCAGAATATTTCCAGTTATGGGTTATTGATATATACCACAAGAATGTAAAAAACAATTCTCGTATATTATTTGCGCTAGAGGGTGCAAATTATTTATGGAAAATGTTTCTTTTAAAACATACTGAGGAGATCAGCGATACATTTATTGAACTTAACTTCTTACAAAGTCTTGTAAAAAATTTATGAAAACGCCCGAAAACTATAAAATAAAACAATTAGGTTTCCGGTCCAAGCAGCTATGGATACCGAACACAAAGTGAACGTAATTCTACTGTGAACAACGCCACAGCATGACACAGTCAAAACATACTTAATCTAATATGCTAGAAGTGCGTTCTCTGGTTCGTATGACGCTACTGGAAACAGACAACTGAAATGACGAATAAAAAACTTATCATACTAAAGTACTGCTTTTAAAATAAAAATAGGCTTTCTACATTCGCCAATATTTGGAAACAAGTTTATGCTTTATTTACGAGGGCGATTCAATAAAGAATGATCATAATCTTTACGGACATAATTTTGTGATCTAAAACACAATCTTATTATATTCTGTTAGGATAATGTGAAACAAATACGCCGTAGTAGTTTCATTATTAGTACTCCTGGTTCCCGCCTGTGAGAACCGGGTAAGTACAGACCTGTTCAGTATCGCCTATCACTGCAATGGAGGTAACATGCAGTTAAATTTGATGTTAGAGGAAGATCCGGAGTTTCTTTCAAACATCACTACTGATGAAACTTCGCTACATCACTTTGATTCTGAGAGCAAACGGCAAAGCTCAGTGTGGAAATCTCCTTCATCACCAACTCTCCAAAAAGCAAAAGTGGTTGCTTCTGCTAGGAAAGTTATGGTCATCTCATTCTTTGATATTCATGGAATGGTTTATCAGCATGTTGTACCTGCATACACATCAGTAACTGGACAATACTACAGGGATGTCCTGAAAACATTGCAAGTCCATATCAGGCGCAAAAGAACATATTTCCGTGAAGCAGTCTGGATGCTGCACTACGATAATGCGCGGCTGCATATTGCCAAAGTTGTTGCTGAATATCTTGTAAAATTCAACATGAAGTGCACCCTTCGCCCTCCCTATAGTCCGGATTTAGTTCCATGTGATTTTTTTCTATTCTCTAACTTGAAGAAACGCCTTCGTGGGAGGCATTATTCATCATATGGAGCAGTGGTGAAGGCTGCGGTGGCGATTTTGAAGGATATGTCAGAAAATGTTTTCCAGCATGTCTTTGAAGACTGGCAGAAACGCTGGGATAAGTGCATCTCATTTCGGGGAGACTATTTTGAGAAGGGCCATCACAATTATGAGGATGAGTAATGTACGTTGCCAAAAAAATGTGATTATTCTTTATCGAACAGTCCTCGTATAACAAGGGCTTCCACCTTCAATTTAGTTTTAAAATAAATTTGCCATTACCTCGTAGTTCAACTTTGCAGTTAGCTCAGCTTTATCAACAAGGATACCAAGATACTTTTTCAGTGATGACCTTAAATTGTTATCTAAATTTCCTATAGAACAAAATTATCTTTATGTAGAGCAGTTGAAAGCAGGATCTCAAGTACATTTGTATATCTACATGAAACTATGTGGCATAATTTCTAGGCTTATTATCTTTTATTGCCTTGTAGAACTGTGAATGCTTCACCTTTTAGTTTTCATTCTTTACACCGGAACTTTACTTGTGTATTGTAAGCGTTCAAATACAAAGTATAAGTCTTTAAGTTCAGAACAGTAGACTAACGAAGTCTGGGTAACATTTCTTGGTTTTATATGGGCTAAGTTGCTTCAGTTTTCACAAAAATCTAAATGAATCATTCGAATCAGTGAAATTAAACAAATTCAGCCAAATGTGTGGGACTATAATAAGAACGCTGAACAGGAAAACACGAAAGGAAACAGATGAAATTTTATAAGATAATGGCAGTCCCAACGTTAACATATGGTTCCGAAATATGAACACTGGCAAAGAACCAACGACAACAGCCAGAATCGGCAGGGATGAGATTTTTGAGAAGCGTGGCAGCTTATAAAAGAATAGACCACGTAAGAAACGAAAAAATAAGAGAAGAGCTTGGGATTTTTAATTTAAAAAGTAAAATAATAAAGAACAAAAATGAATGGAAAGATCATATTTTAAGAATGGACGCAGAACGACTTCCAAGAACAGTTTAAGATTATATGCCGAAGGGAAAGAGATGTGGGACGCCCAGCTCTACGCTGGAAGGATCAGTAGGCTCTTGAAGAGAACGAAACGGGTCACAAGGACCAATTCTTGAAGATGATGATGATGATGATGATGATGATGATGATGATGATGATGATGATGATGATGATGATGATGATGATCTCATTCCGCAGTTGCTTTGAAGCTTTACTTACATTCATATAAAATACTTTATTCATTTTAATCAATATCCTACGTTAATTTCTTCCAAGACACCAACCAAATAACTTTAGAAATTCATAACAATGCGTACTTATGGCGTTGAATCTTTCTTCAGAAAACATTGCGTCTGTAAATTACTCCAAATATTGTACGTGAACAAGTGTAAGTTTCTGTTCGCAGTTGTCTTATGATTACGCATGAAAGAAACTTATTTTGGACCTTTTGCTCAAACTCTTTTTATTTTATTTCTTAACTGTATGCTTATTTGCATCAGATAGCTCATAATTTAACTACTTATATATACTGTCCGAAAGAATAAGAGACTAAAAAAGAGGCAAAGAAAAGGGGTGACATTGAACAAATCAATAACTGAAGTCATATGAGAGAAAAAACTGAAGATACAGGAAGACGGAGGGAAGGAAATTTAAGCAGTCAATACAGACACGAGGAGAAGAAAAATTAGTAAAAGGAAGATCAAGAACTAAGCCAAAAAAACACAATATAAACTAAAGAGAAAATGGTGGCTGAAGTAAACCGAAATGATATAGTCGGGTATGTATGTACCCATGAGAGTAATGTGGAGAAAGAGGTAACCCCGACGCCTAAACTGCAAAAGTCTTTGAAGAAGATAGAGGAACTTAAATTGAATCATTTATTTCAGAAACCACTTTTTTAAACTTTCGGAAAACTTAAAAAAAAAAAAAAACTATTTTGCAGCTTAAGGATAGGTCTAGTCTCCTTATAATATTTTTTACCAAAGCAAAAACATGCCATTGAAATAATCTATTTTTATTTTACATTTTCTTCCTTTAAGTTTTTGAGTCATAAATGTTTGAAAAAAATGCACATAGGTGGTTTCTGCAATAAATGAGTGTATCCAAAGTGATTTTTTAAAAATTATTATTGAAGTTAAGTCAAACCATTATTTTTTACCTGTTTTGGTATCAAAGGTAAGTAGCAGACACATTTAAGTATAAAAAAGGGTGTTTTTATTAGGCCTAAATGGAAAAATACAAGTAAACTGCAGGTTAAAGTATGTCTATATACAAAGATCTGCCCTTATTCGCTTATTCAGCTTCTGGCAAGTCTTCTAGAAACTCCTCGTCAGTTGTTGGACATTGGATGATAAGTGTCAGAGAAGGCTTCATATCCAACAGTGTATTTGTATTCCATCAGCTGTTTTATATTTTCTATTGTTTTTTTTTTGTTTTTTTTTTATTGGGACCTAAAACAAAAAAATCTCACTGAACAAAACACGATAAATTTTAAAATTTGTTATAACCTGCAAAAACGTTCAGCTAAAAGTAAAATATAAACGTTTAAAATAACCTTGGTAAAATAAAAGTGAACATACTTTCCCCAAAGGATAAGTTTTCTCCGTAGGTAGTTCCGGAGGGCTGGCAGTTTTTAGCAATGTGAAGGTAGATGTTGTTATTCTTCCAATGAATTCACTTGCTACCACTTTTCCCGGAGTATCCTTGTAGTAGAGAAACTGATTGTACTTGGACACTTTGAATGGCTGCTTATTTTATTTGGGTACTTTCCTGCCTGATGTTTCGTCCGAATTTGGCATTTTATTATATGATTTGGGCCACCACTTTTTGAAACTGAGGACATCGTCTGATGTAAGGTGATATATAGTAAATCGACCAGCCTTACTAACTTTTAACATGATCTCTGCATATTCATCAGGAGTATAAATCCTGTCCATCTTTCTCAGGAGACGCTTTATGCTTCCCATATCTCTGTCACAGGGGAAAATGAGTGGCCACGTACAGGGTAGTTGTGAGTTATTGTCACAGCGAGTTACAAAACACGTGATGTCAGCAAGGCCGCCAACCGTCACGAGTGAAATTTACCGCAGAAAGAACCTAAGCGACGCCGCTTGGGCTCTTTCTGAAATAAACGGATTATTTTCAAGACTTAAAATAGCATTGCTGATATGAAACATAAGTTATTCTGCATTAAAAGATGTATTTACCTTTAAATTTTACAGTACCACCAAAAACATGTTTTCTGATATTTTGTCTCTTAGGTGGTCTCTGTAATAAACGATTCACTTACAGTTAGTACTCTAACCATTATAGTACATCTTCGGTATAAATGTGCTAAAGATGAGGTATACGTCCATCTTTAAGTGTACACTACTAATTTGATTACTTAATTATAAGACAACTTAAAAATCGTATTTAGTTTCTTCTTCTTCATCTTCTTTGTTTTCTTCCATTTCGTTCTGTGGCAAAATATGCTACAGTAAAAATCAGTGGCATGTGCAAGCCTGTTCCACCTTTTTTCGCGTCGTTCCAAGACAAGTGTAGTTCTCCAGTTTTCTTGCCTGCGCTCTTTACTCCGTTTACTACAATGAGAAGTATAGAACGCTATTCCCTAAGCATTTTTGGTGATTAAATAGCTTACAACTGTACAAAGGATACAGTACAACCACTAAGGGACATGGGATGTGAACACACACTACAGATAAGTACTGCAAGCGTTGGGCTTACGACTATTCTTTTGTCTGCGCCTGGAGAGTCACAAGAAAGGATATAGTCCTGTGGGAACGTCGATCTCATTGCAGAGATATGTTGCGCAATAATAATGCTTTCTGTAGCTTATTTGTACGGTAAGACCAACCAGATAACCTTAAAGTCAAACATTAACCACCTGGTAAACACAACAATGGAATACTTTAGTATGTTATGGTGCATCTTAGGGGGGGGGGGGGTGAGGATTTGATGTGCTCCTTTCTCATTGCTCTTCCTACCCATTTTAGAACTTATTTCTACAGTACGTACTTCACACTAATGGCTTTCCGCACCCAATTACTTTTCCTGCCCATTTTAGAACTTATTGCTACAGCAGGTACATCAAAATAACGTCTGTCCCTAGCCAATTGCTCTCCCTACCCATTTTAGAACTTGTTGCTAAACTAGGAATTACAAAATAATGACTTTCCCTATCCAATTGCTTTCCCTACCCATTTTAGAACTTATTGCTACAGTAGAAATTTCAAAATAATGACTTTCCCTGCTCAATTGCTACCCCTACCCATTTAAGGACTGATTCCTACAGTAGGTACTTCAAATTAATGGAGATAAAGGTTTCAGAAGCTGCTTTATTAGATATTTCCTTGCAGTTACAATGGGAATAATGGAATACAGTAAACTTAAAATAGTTACGAATTTCAAGGTGATCGCTTTGAAATTCTGTTCTCTTAGCATCAACACGAGGCAGCAAAACTAAGATTAGGATTTCCATGAAGTGAAAGGAGCGGTGATTAATGCCCACTGTTTCTACTTGCGGCACCGTAGGTGGTGACACTAATGATACATGAGGTGAAGGTGGAATGAGATGGCGGGGGAAACTGGAGTTCCCGAAGAAAACCCGCCCCAGCACCGTGTTGTCCACCACAAATCTCACTTTGCAATTTCTTGGGATCGAAACCTGGGCACCTTGGTGAGAGTCGAGTGGTCTAAAAAGTCAGCCACGGCGCGACCCTTAGGATTTTCACTTGGGAATAGTACAGGTATTTGAATATTCATCCTAATGAACACAGTTCCTGGAAATGATTAACACTACAAAAGAAATTCCTTTGCATAAATTGTGTACTAAAAAGAGGTACAACCTTTTTGTTTAGAAAGATTTTGACTGTCTTGTCCATTCTTTATCAATCCCACAACATACGTTATAAAGGAACAGGACCTCATGAACATCAAGTAGTAAGTACCATTTTATTTTATATAAAAGTGTACTTTATTTATAGGCTTTTAATCGAATTATAATTAATTAATTTTAATTAATTTTCACTTGGGAATAGTACAGGTATTTGAATATTCATCCTAATGAACATAGTTCCTGGAAATGATTAACACTACAAAAGAAATTCCTTTGCGTAAATTGTGTACTAAAAAGAGGTACAACCTTTTTGTTTAGAAAGATTTTGACTGTCTTGTCCATTCTTTATCAATCCCACAACATACGTTATAAAGGAACAGGACCTCATGAACATCAAGAAGTAAGTACCATTTTATTTTATATAAAAGTGTATTTTATTTATGGTCTTGTAATCGAAACCTTAAGAGGTTTTGAACAAAATGCAAATAACAAAAGCGATAAACAGAGTCAAATTGAAACATTCAAAGGTATGGCCGGGTTTTGAACCTCAAATCATGTCGTCATGACATTAAATTTTCCAATTAAGTCATGTATTTTCAAAACCTAACCATGGCATTGAATTGTTCAGTTTGACTCCATCCATCCAAAACCTTAGCCTACACACGGCTAGTGTGAAGAAACGATTAATATCAATCAGTTAACTTAAATAATAACAGTTTAATGATGAAGCCTAGGTCGCAAGTACTTATAATAGTAAACCATCACAAGCGGTGTATCTCGAATACGAGAGCCCCTAGTGGTTTACCAGGAAAATATATGAGTCAATTGGAGAATTTCATGTAAGGACGGCACGTTGGCCATGGCAGCTCAACGGGTTGGTGGTTCAACTGAATTTCTCAGTTTGACTATCTATCCAGAACCCTGACGATATAACGATTAAATATGCGAAGCATAATATCTATGTTGCTGATAAACACACACGCACACACACATGATCCATTTCCTAAAATTGCTTTTTGGGGACCAGGAAGGCTCAAGACATGTATTCTTGCAGAAATCTAGGTAATGAACTTTTAGATGGAATGCAAAAATTAGGGAAGCATGCAGCATAAAATGTAAAATAGAATATTTACTACCTCTATGTTTCGTGTCACGAGACACTAGTAGGTGGTACGTTGCCTTCACATTATGTTGCAACTAATGGAACATTTCTCCATTAATTTTCTCCATTCCTTCTTTCCTTTAACCTTCTTTCAATCTTTTCCTTTCTTTCGTTTCTTCTCTCTTTTTCCATTACTTCTTCCTACTGTCTTTAATTAATATTTCTATTAAGAAGTTTCTATAATAAATAAATACAAATTATTTGATTTCTGTCTAATCCAAAAACAAACCTCTTAAATATCAACCTTAATTTAAATATAAAATTTGCGGTTAGAGAATCACTAGCCAGAAAAAAAATCGTCCTTAATTGTTCCTAGACAATAAGACCAAGACAATTCTCCTTTTTGTGATACTACATTCAATAATTTTATTTAATTCTTTTCCTTTTTTAACTCCTTAATAGCAAGCCCTGACGTTACCAAAAGAAGAGTTGTACACCGAAGGTCATCTTCATAGATGATATGACCAGCAATTTTCTTCTTCCTCTTCTTCTTCTTCTTCTTCTTCTTCTTCTTCTTCTTCTTCTTCTTCTTCTTCTTCTTCTTCTTTTTCTTCTTCTTCACTCCATGGTTTGGGCATATCGCCCGTCCCGGCTTCATAGATCTCTCCAGCGTTTCCTGGGTCGTCGTCTGTCTCTTCTTCCTTTGGATTATAGTTTAGTACTGCATTTGAATATCTTCCATCCTCCATTCTTAATATATGTTCATGCCATTGTTGCCTTCGTTCTGATATTTTGTCATGGATTGGTTCGATTTCTAATTCCTTTCTAATATCCTCATTTCTTATTTTGTCCAATATTCTTCAACCTTTAACACTTCTTAAAAATTTAATTTCTGCAGTCTGTATTTTATTTAAATCCTTTTGTGTTGGCACTCAGGTTTCGCTTCCATATAGTAAAGTTGGATTAGCCATTACCTTATATATTTTCATATTTATATCCCTTCTCACTCTTTCTTTAAAAATTCTTTGGATTGTCCCACATATTGCTCGGAATTTGTTTACTCTTTCTTCTATATCAGCATTGTTTCTAAAACTCATGTTACATCCCAAATATTTAAAACTCGATATTTGTTCTAAAATCCTATTTCCTAAGACAATTTTTGATCTTAAATTATAATTTCCTTTAAATATATAATTTTTGTGTTTCCTTCTGATATTTAAAACTTATACTTTTGTACTATATTACTTAGAATATACATTGATTTTTGCATTTGATTTTCATTGCAATGAATCAATATTTGGTCATCCGGAAACAGCAGGGTATTAATATAAATATTTTGTTTTATCTTGATTCCTGGGTCTACTAAAATCTTCCACTCATTTAGAACATCGTTCATATTTCACCTAAGGGTAGGTGAAAAGCTTAGTCCTGTATTGGTAGAAATTTGTTCTGTTAACCTATCCAGAGTATCAGTACTTATAGTTGTATTTGTTTATATGCCTTTTATTGCATTAATAATATGTAGTGGGCCACACTTACTTTCTAATATTTGCCACAGTTTTGATCTATTTATTCTCTCGAAAGCCTGATACACTGAGACTAGCCAATTAGAATGTGTGAAGTATCAATACAAAGGAACAGGAGTTAGACGCAGAATTAAATATAAATCAAATAAATATAGCAACCATAATAGAAACCAAGAAAAATTAAAGGAAACCCACAATTTTAAAGTGGAATGTGCAGCCAAAATACATTGAACTACAAAACTTACTAGAGCTAACTCTAGCACGTAGTTACAACCCAGTTTTGTAAGTTGTGTAATTTTAGAGAACCTATAGCAAAGTACGCTTTGTGCATAAGACATTTGTTATAGAGAAAATGGGTGTGTTATTCAGCTCCCTCTCTGCTTTTTTCACTATAGCTACATTAAATGTTTTATTATTCACAGTCATGTTTTGCTACTTGATTCCTAAATGGGCGACCGCTCATCCAGACGCTCTTTATAATTTGGTACGTGCACACCGTTCCCAGTGTGGCTACATCAATATTACTCTCTTAAACCCCATCCCCTGCCGTGCTATGGGCAGAGCTCTGCTTTTTATTATTAACGACAGAGGTAAAATGTTTTACCACCTTGACTAGAAGTGCTATGCTCCACAATAAACATACACGATTCAAGTATGTGCCTTTTTTGCGAAAGTATTTATTTCCACAGTAAATAGGAAACTTGGTGCATTAAAATTATGATCTGCTGTATTCACATGATAATTTATACTAGTTCTTCTACATACCATCCTTAAATAGTGTATTCTTTTGCCTACTTCTTGATAACCAAGGTAAGCTTTGATTACATATGTGTATCTAGATTCCATTTTAAGTACAAAAGACACAGCATATAATATTTTAAAATGCTAGTGGTAATGCTACGAATTTCAAATTAAAAACTCTTTGCATGACTACCAGAAAAAAGCGGATGACGGCTTACCATTTAAAAATGATGGGAGGTATTTGATAATTAAACTAACAACAAAGAATATATCCGAGTTAATTAACTGCACAAAATATGGAATGGATGAGTCAGAGTGAAAAACTCAATTCATAGCTGGGTTTCCTCCGGGTGCTCCGGTTTCCCTCACCATCTCATTCTACCGGTACTCCATCTTCATTTCATGTTTCAACAGTGTCACCGCCTGTGGTGCCACATGTAGCAAAAGCGGGCGTTAAACACTACAAAAGGAAAAGGAAAAATGATAAAGCAAAGGAATGAACCATGGGTCTGCAGGTGTCCGTCCGGAAAAAAATACGTGTCAATTTGAAAATTAAATATCATTTAGACATGCTGGTTACGGTAGGAAATAGTTAAGAGCAACCAGACGGAAACCAGGAGATCCGTGGTTGAATTCCCGTTCTTTCCAAACTTTTTCCTACATACAGGTAGTGTCCCCGTAGGGTGGGATTTGTCCCCTTCAGCTGCCGTGGTGCGAGCGCTGTGGACCCCTAGTACTCGTGGTATCTCTGACGTTACTAGAGGAACCTCGGGCCGAATATTCGAGCCCCTTCCTGAATGGTAGTTGTTCGGATTGTGTTGGACTCGAGGGGGCAGTGGTTCCCGATAACCGTGGGAGACCGGGTACGTCTCCGGACGGGGTTGAGAGAAGCCATATATTCCCGCGTACTAGCCTGCATATCTACTAGAAGGTGTGCTAGATCACCAGGCGGCCCCACCGAGGCTGTTCGGTAGCCTTCCCCATTTCGGGGTTGGCGCGCGTAAGTGGCGTATCCACTTCCACCCGTCTTGTGTTTTCGGACAAGATGGGGGGGGGCTTGTTAATCTTTAGGTCTTGCCCTACTGGAAACAGCCTTGGAGGCGCCGGGCGCCTTTCGGTGACAGCTCGGTAACTCCCTGTTACAAGCGGCAGGTCAGTGACAGCTGCCTGCGTAGACCCTACTCTTAATCGTTAATACGGCTAGTGTGAAAGAATGATTAATTCACACAAAATTGTACATAAATGATGTGCTTTGTTAATATCTGGACATTCTTACATATTAAGATTTTGTTTCTGTCACACTCTATCGAGGTAATGCAAAATTCGTTTAGAATAAAGAAGATTTAACAGAATGTTCTCCACAAATTAAACTTGCACATTTTATACGCAATCAACGTATCTTAAATGTTTTTGCGTTTTCGGCTACTTTTAAGAAAACAAAAGACCTTCTCTTGTATAAAATATAATTTGGCGTGGGAGATTTTGTTTAAAATATTCGTATCAAGCTCAGTCGTTGGAGCACCTGCCTGCCCTTGAAGGACGACGAAGTTAAATACTAAATTTTATGTTTAACAGACTTTTCGATTTTGAGTTTGACTCATCAGAGAAACACACACACACACAACACACACACACACACACACACACACACACACAAACACACACACACGCGCGGACACACAGATAGATAGACACGTACATACATGTATCCTTTATTTAAAACGTATTCTATTTTCGTGAAATATCCAAAGGGGTATCTTCAGGACTTTGGAGTAGAATACAACACACTCTACTTTCCATATGCACGTAGTAAGGAAAATAAAGAGCCTTTAATATGTTAAATTTACGAGTATGTGAGGTTCTCCACAACATTTCTTAAAAAAAAAAAAAAAAAAAAAAAAAAAAAAAAAAACTTTTAACGTTTATGAGGCCATCTTTTTATAAATTAGTTTACATTTTCCCTTTATATACAATAGAAATAGGGAAGCATAGAGACTTAAGCAATAGTGATATATTTTTCAGCACGATTGCTTTGTAATGCCTTGGAAATTAAGTTTTTGTTTTTGTTTTCCTTTTGTTTTATTTTTAACTGAGGGGTAAAAGTAAAAACCCTTTCCATCTGAGAAGTGTATAAGTGTCTAGTGGAACATTAAAACCAATAACTGGGAATATCTTGGAAATGATTACATTCACGAAACATATTTTGCAATAAGAGTTTGTCTCTTAGTTTTACTAGTTACACCAGTAAGGAGAAGTGAATAACAAGGAATTAAAATGCTATTCCCAGAAAATGTAAGATGAACGTTTCATTTTGCATAAAAATATCTTATATATATGCACATTAATCGAACTTTTTAAAGCCAGTTTTGAGAAAATCAAAATTTAGGAAAACTTTTCTACTTGAAGAGAATCTTGGGTGGGTAATTTTGAAAATCGTTGTGATTATATAAGTAATACTGAACTTAAATGGAAAATTTGTATCTGTCTATAGCTTTGGAGTTCTATTGTTACATACATCCTGTATGGGAGGGAATCCGCCCCCTTCAGCTGCTGTGGTGCGAGAGCTGGGAGTTGTTCGGATTGGGTTGGACTCGAGAGGACAGTGTGTATCCGACACCCGTGGGAGATCGGGTACCTCCGGCCAGCCCTCTGCAGGGGCCAGAGGGTTGCCTAAAAGGTCCCGGGTACTAGCCTGCAGAGCTAGTAGAAGGTGTGCTGAGTCAGCAGGCGGCCCTACCAAGGTTTTTGGCAGTCTTCCCTGCGGGGTTGTCGCGCATAAGTAGGGTATCTACTTCCATGCCACCTTTACGTTGTTGTCAACGCGGGGGGGGGGGCGTTTAGACTCCAGGTATTGCCCTATGGAAAGAACCCCGCAAACCTCCTTCTTCTCCCGGTGATAGAGGACGGAGTGTTCGGACTCTCGGGTAGACGTCGCACTTACATGTTCTTACATACACACAAATACAACCACGCATGTTCCAAAGGGAATAACAGAACTTTTATTTCTGATGATCATTTATTTGCGGGAATGTAATAACTGCTATGTATGTGCATGGCACAGAGTATTAAAGGGTATTCTTGCTTAGCAACGGTTATCCAGTAATGCAAGATAAGATGTATTACGACATCCAGAACTAAGCACTAAGTACATCCAGTACACCATCTCCTTCATTGGTTCTCTCATGTACGGATCCCGCAGCATTGTTTATTGAAACACAAGTATTCATATATTGGACCTGAAGAGAGTATGCCACACCTTATGCTTGCCTCTTCATTATCTAGGTTGCTGCTCTAAATATTTAACGAAATTCCTTCTTTTGAAAATATTGCAATGGCGGGAATTGTAGGTATACGTAAAGTAAAGCTAACTAGCCCAGCAAAATCGGACTAAGTTAGCATTTAAGTACTTAGAATCACCCGGTACGAGGCAGAGATATCTTCAGGTTTTTCTTAAGCACGAAGGTTGGCTGAGGTCTGCTAAGGTTGACCGAAGAGAGGCACAAGTCACAGAGGGGCAAAGGTTAGAAAGAAATAGAGAGAAGTCGGACCATATAGTGAAATCCCAATTCAGCCATAAAACAGCAGCGAAGAGAATATGGGAGCCCAAGTGCTCATGGAAAGCAAATGCGACCGGGGAATCAAAAGATTGGTATAAACTGTGGCAAAGAAGGTATCTTCTGTATCAAAAGCATAAGTAAAGCGAATGTTCGATCATTACCAAGTTCATAATGTTTCCTTAAGGGTTGAAGTTTATGTCGCGTGTCAAAGTTGTTAGTAATTTAGAACTACTCCAGGGCAATATGTAGAGAAGTAAAATATAGGTTCCATAAACTTAAAGGAGAAGAAATTGTAAAAGGATTTGGAGTTTACCATTCAAAGGTAATGGTAAATGAAAGTGAAAATGAATTATGCTTACTCAACGGGACTATGACGAAGGGAATTCTACATCATCTAAATGTAGGGTGTTGTATGCCAGCGAGGTTAAAATAATTTAGATATGTGAAATCATACAAAGTGATATGTGAATTCCTACAGAACTAGAAGTGAAGTGAATTCCTACAAAGCATCATTAAAATCATTTCAATATTATAAGATAATAATTTTCCTCCCTCTTTGTACAGATTAGGGACTGTGCAACCATGATATTCATTGGTGTGCTTAAAATATAATTTTAGGCCATCGCAAAAGTAATGAAGGTAAAAGTAAATTAAAAAATTACTTATATTTTGTTAGATTGTATATGTTTTTGTGGAGCTTGAGAAAGCGTTCGATATGTGAACAGGGGGCTTTAAAATGGAAATTAAGAAGAAAAGGAGTGAACGAGAAGTTTATAAACGAAATGTATAAAATATATCTATAGTGGGGTGAAATTCAGAATAAGATTTGGGTTGAATGCATTAGCAGAAGAAGCCGAACAGAAGTTAGACTTAAGACAGGGGTGCAAAGTGAGTCCTATACTATTCAATTTATTTATAGATGACATAATAGAGAGGGTTAAGGGAAGCAATGCCCATTGCCCAATAATAATGAACAAAGAGATCCCTGGTTTATTGTATGCGGATGATTTAACGATCGGAGCAATTTTCGTAATAGACTTACAAACATCAATTGAGGCAATCCATAGGTTTTTGTGCTGACTGGGGACTAAGGATAAACAGCAAAAAATAACGGTATTTAACGGTATTTAAAAGAGGATCGATACTGAGGAAAGGAGAGGAATGGTTCATAGGAGACCAAAAGGTAGAAGTTGTAAACGAGTATGCCTATTTAGGTGTAAGGATGTGTAGCAGTGGAGGATGGGCTGCACAAGTCAGAAAAGTGATAGCTAATGCCAGGGCGGCAATGTCAGGGGTAAGAATATGTAAACATAAACTGGAGATGTCAGATGAGTAGAAAGATTGTATGGAGCAAGAACAATGTATGCAGTGGAGGTATGGAGCACATCAGAGATAGGAACACAATTAGACCAGATGTATGGATTGTTTTGCAAAGAACTACTAGGGCTGCCAAAATCGGCACCAAGAGAGGTGGCATTACTAGAGCTAGGTAATACAAAAAGGAGGGGAATAATAATAGAGAGAATATTGAAATTGTGGTATAAGTGTATTAAAGGGCAGAAAGGGGAATTATTGAATCTGTGCATGAAGCAACAGAAAAGCATTAAAAATACAAATAGTTGGTCGGATTTGGAAAGAATGATATTAAAGATAGGCATGGGAGATCTATGGAGAGCAGAGGAGACAAATTATAGCGGTTTCTGGAAGGAAGTGAGAACTAGACTACAAGACATAGATAGGCAAGAGATATGGGAAAGTATAGAAGAAAAGAAATCCTTGAAATTTTATAAGCAATTAAAGACAGGTTGGGGTAGGGAAAAATATATAGATCAATGTGGCAAAACTGGAAGAGAAGGCATAGCATGGATGAGAGTAGGAATATTATACTTAAAAGGGTTGAGAAGTAATGAGGTAGGAATATGTGAATTTTGTGGAGATGAAGAAAGCACTGTTCATTACCTAATAGAATGTAAGGAGCTAACAAATTACAGGAGAAAAATATGAGATAAGAAATGGGACAGTGTAAGTAAAGAGATATTGGCAGTACGCATGCTAACGGGGATGTGAGAAAAGAAAAATAGATGTATAGGAGATTTATTATATAGGATAATAGAAAAGTGGATTAAGATAAAAGAAGAAAAGTTCAAGAAGAAATGGCATCAAGCTGCTCAGGAAAACCAAAGGCTTTTAGCCAGGGGACCTGAGTCAGCAAGTAAATCTTAAGGTCAGCAATTTCATGTATTTGTACAGGAGGGATAATTCAGCACGTTCTATGTTAAATTTTATTGTACTCAATTTGTAATGGATACTGTACAAATAAATATCAGTATCATATATTTTGTCTCTGTAGTACACGTAGTGTATTGTAATCTTGTGACGTATCCACTTGAATATTTATGCATGGCCTTTTGTGTAAATGCCTCTTCCTTCAACGCCTTCTCTATTCCAATAGATATTATTTGTTGCACTGTGAAGTTTGACATTTGTGTTTGTTTGCATACTCTTAAAAACTTATAAAAATAAGAATTATGGGAATTATAATAAAAATTTGCATTTAAGTCCGCGTGAAAAGGCTCACAGGCATTGGTAGTGTGAAGAAACAAACGAACTCATCTCGGGAAGAAAGCACTATCTTCGTGTTCACAATATAGTCAGAAAAACGTCTAGTACTTCGTTGTGAGGCTTTCACAGACATTAACTCCTCAACAAAGCATTCACCTACATCACCTTGATCAAGAAATAGCAATCCAAACATCTACGTCAACCGTTTTATATTTCATTCCCATCTGTAACATATTCTTTGGCAAGACCTAATTGTGGTATTTTCCTGTACCAGGTTTGGCCTAAATAAGAAGTGCAACCTGCTATTTTACTCTCTGTAAATATTGTGACTTTGTGGGTTCGTAGAATTAAAGTCAAATTTGCCGAAATTTTAAATGTTCTCTATTTCCGTAGAAATACACTGTACAATTCTCACGTAACAACATTACATCACATATACAACACAATCTACTAAGGTCGATGACAATAACAAACAGCGTTCAGTTTACAACACCAGCTCTCGTTATAAGAACACTCTCAGCTGTTCTCTGCTTACCTCTCGCGACTCACTCTCGTTTTACAACTGTCCGCTGGCGTGTCACAATCTCTTATATATCTCATTCATAAATTCGAGAGACTTCTGTGACAAACAAGAAGCCGACTGTCCCGTACAATCACTAGATATTTCTGGAATAACAAGACATCGAATAACGAAATCCGAAACTTCTAGAAGCGTAAATTAATCTGCGCCTTTAACTCCGCTATCTTTATTTGCCAGCTCTTTGTGTAAAAAAGCCGCGTTATGGTAGATAACGGGTTCGCGACACTACTTATTCAGTTACTCTCCTTGTAGTAACTCAAAATCGATGAAAAAGTAGAAGGAACAACTCCTAAATTTATCATAATATTTAAGAGTCTCGTATACTTTTCATTTTTTGTTATCGAGCAAAAGTGCCAAGATTAATGGTAAATAATTATTATTTATGAGGCCATGTATGAGTAAAATTATTTAAAGTGTCGGGTGCAATACTGCAATGTTCCTTCACCGATTGTCAGTTGGGTTGAGTAAATAACTGCATTTATTGGATAAACATTTTTACCAATCAATAGATTTGTAGGAATTAACATATCTTCATTTCAAAAAACCGTTTACCTGCTACAAATTCGTAGGAATTCACAACGCCCCGTATGCCAGAGCCCTGGAAGGAAAGCATGAGTTGGGAGGCTCTGCGGGTGAGCCCGGGTGCAAGTTCGCATGGGGGTCCGAATCTGAGCTCGGCGCCAAGCTTCATCATACTACAGCCAGCCACATACACACGACCTCCTCAGCGGGGTAAGCGACTACAGTAGCACCCCTTTACCGAGAACAGCTGTTATACTATATACCTCAGTCTCTCACTCGTCCTTAGTCGACACTTCCAATCTTTAAAGGATTAGATTAAAAAGGTAAAACTAGAAAACTCTCAGAAAAGGAAAGTATACAATCCGAGATTTTACTGTTGTTAAAGGAAACCTGAGAAAAAAACCCTATGTTTGGATTGATCTCTCCTGCCACCCCAGATATGACTTGACCCGGAGCCCTCCACAGCATTGACCTGTAAGACCATCACTTAGCGTATATGTATATTGATATTATTCAAGGAATGTTTGCCATAAAATAACCTCGTTAAGCCCATCTACATAATGTTATAGGGAGAGAAATATTGCTTGGGCTCTAGATATAAAATAATCTCAAAAAACATTCAACTGATTGATAACCTTTTAGTACTGAAAAAAAAAAACACAATTTGTTCTCGCTATTACTAAAAGAGACAAGGTTCTGTGTAGAAATCCTAAACGTATATTTTGTACCTGAGAATATCTGAGAATATTACTTTTCTGAGTGGTTGCAGTCTATGACACTTTTCATTCTGTAAAGTAAAGTGAAGGCTAGATAAATTTTATATGGAAGCATGTTTCCCATTATTTTAGAATAGTCTTTTACACTGACTCTTATTGTTCAATTCGCATCATTATACCGTAAAAATTAAACGAAATTTGGAAGGGAAATATTGTATGCATAAGTTTACGATACATCTATTATTTGCCAGTTATGGGGACTCGGGAAAACTTCGATAACTGAAAGCGATCCTGGTGAGATTTAAATCAAAGATATTTTCTGAAAAGAGATTACTTTTTAATGTTCACAAATCATCAGGATGAGGGATATATGACTGCACGTCACTTTGGGAGGTTGTGGATTGAAATCCCGTGTGCTGATTCGCGGTTTCCCTCATGAGGCATATAAATAATGATTTGGACGTTCAGTACGGTGAAGAGTTCCCCTCACGACTTAAAACAAATAGAAATGAAATAGACAATGCAGCTGCTTCGCCATTATCGGTATCTGAAAACAGGTTATCTAAGGAAATGGTACAGGAAAGGACTCCAATAGCACCTATAAATTTTAATTATTATTTAGTGAATATATAAGGGTAATATAAATAATGATTTTATAAAGCGAGAGGGATATACATGTAAATGTAATATGTCAATGTAAAATACTGTGGCATACGAGTTGAGAAATGTTCCACCGAATGAATGTTTCCACTTTTTGTAAAGAATGATAGCAAAAGATATACCTAACGAACATAACGGGACGAAGGCTTAGAGGAGTTCATTGCACCCACCCCTTACAAAATATAATTTTGCAGGTAAAGACATCAAGATTAATCTAATAGCGAAACCCAAAGTTTGCTAAAGTCTGGGTCTGACAACGGTTGAGGTGAGAAGGGAGTCATGCAACGAAATTCATGTTGCATGTATAGTTTTTTGTGTGTGTGTGTGTGTGTGTGTGTGTGTGTGTGTGTGTGTGTGTGTGTGTGTGTGTGTGTGTGTGTGTGTAATTTACGTTCCTCCAACGTTAAGCCATATCGGATGGTGAATGTAATGGGTGAAATGATGCTCAAATGAGCCCGGGGTCCATGGAGCTTAGAGTTACCCGAAATTCGTCTTTCAGGATAAGGGAAACCCCCGGAAAAACCCTTTCCCTGGCCGAGATTCGAACTCGGGACCTTTTGAACGTGAGGCAGACATGCTACCATCTACTCTACCAAGGTGGGCTTGCAGGAATAGCGGCAATATTTTCATTGGGACACTATAATGAATGTGTAACTATTCGAAAAAACTGCAATTAGTCTACAATTTACTGATATTATCTCTCGTCACATTGCCCTGAGATCTTGATACCCAGCATGCTGTATCTAAATAATAGTACATGAGCAGCCGTGGAAGCGACCAGAGAAGAAGCCCAGCACTAATACATCAACCTATCAAACATAAACAACAAAAACAATTCATAAGATTTGTAAATTCCCTATGGTTGGCGCAAAAGTTAACAAGTGACTGGGAAAACGCAATAAAGTAAATAAATACACACAAGTCGAGTGTGGCGTTATGGATATTTCTCCAGCAGACTGTGAATTAAGTACAACAAAGGACCCACAGGTAACTGTTTTATAATGCTCTAAATTGTGGAGCGATGTTAAGTAGGTCGAAAAAGCAGTTAAACTTTATTTCGGTTTCCCTCACTGAATTTATGTATTTTACGGAACGAACATGAGGATAGTAAAAGTTATGAGGCGAAGCTTTTGCCTCTTTCATATGTTAATCGCGGGAGTCTCAGATGCATTATCGTCTGCTTATTGCATAAAATTCGCATAAATTAAACCTGCCCATGTGCGGCTCAGAACTCTTCATAGATAAATATAGTCAGCAAAAATTTCGCATAACAATGTCAGCTAAAACTGAACATGAGGCACTTGTCTAGGCTACAGTTTTGCTACTTTTATAGGGAAAAATTAATATAGTTCGTATGATAATTATTTCGTGACGCTATATGAAGTAGACATATCTGGATTTACTGGCATAAACCAGAAAATATTAATTCATCTCGTAACAATGATAATGATGATAATAATGTTATTGCAGTTACAGTTCATTATATTTTACCTCCTTTAATCAATTTTCATCATAGCTTTGTGGACCTTTAGCGTGGCAGGCTTATTCCCGTAACAAGTACCTACTAGTATTTCCTTTCTTTTTTTAATTTAATACTTGGCTGATCAACAGCATTGCTATGTAATTCGTAAATTACATAAGTACTATATAAAAATTAACAACTGAGGAATTACAGTCCTCTAACATACACAATAGCTGATAAAGATACGAGGGGGGACCCAAAAGAAACCGGACTCCGAGGGCGCTGCCACTTGTAGACGTAGTGCAGCGTTCTCACGCTAGATGGTGTTTGTAGAGACCTTCATGAGACAGCTGTGCAGACGGCATCAGTGTAGAGCTGAACGTGCAAGTGTGGTATTGCGTTTCCCTGACTGTTGACGGGTTACCTCTGCGAAGTCGTTATGACAACTTTAAAAGAACAAAGAGTGTGTGTGAAATGTTGTTTCCTGCTAAAAAAAGCTTCAACGGAGAAACACCAAATGCTTCAGGAAGTTTTCCAGGAGGACGCTATGAGCCGCACACAGGTTTTCGAGTGGTTTAGGTGCTTTAAACTTGGTGAGATATGTGTTGCAGACCAAGCTCGTTCTGGACGCCCTTCAACATCGCGAAAAATGAGGAGAACTTTGAATAGGTCCGCCAAAAGATCAACGAGGATCGTCGCCAAACGATTGGCCAAATTTCAGCAGCGACAGGAATCAGTTGGAGCTCGTGCCAGCAGATTTTGTGGGAGGATTTGCACATGAGACGTGTTGCTGCTAAATTTGTTCCGCGCTTTCTCACACAGGAGCACAAAACCATCCGCATGAATGTGTGTCAGGACTTGAAAACAGAGATTACACTTCTTGAACAAAGTCATTATAGGGGATGAGTTGGTGTTGCGGGTATGACCCAGAAACCAAGAAGCGTCAAGCCAGTGGAGGACTCCCAACTCTCCCAGACCAAAAAATCAAGGCAAGTGAGGTCAAATGTGAAGACGATGATCATTGTCTCTTTTGATGTTCGTGGAATTGTGCATCGGTAATTCGTACCCCCTGTACAGACTGTTAACCAACACTTTTACTTGGATGTTTTAAGGCGTCTGCCAGAGGATGTGAGGAGGAAACGTCCGGAACTTTGGCGATCAGGTGACTGGTTTCTGCATGGCGACAACGCTACAGCACACATGGCCTTACGAGTGATCCACTATTTGGCATCTCAGAGGTAGTCTGTCGTTCCCCACGCTCCGTATTCGCCGGACCTAGCCCCGTGCGACTTTTCCTACTCACACGAATGAAGAAAACGCTAAAAGGGGAGTGTTATGACGACGTGGAGGCGGTAAAAACAGCTTCGCAAAGGGCACTGAACAGTATCAAACTTGAAGAGCTCCAAACATGCTTCCAACAGTGGGAAAAGAGACTTGTCAAGTGCATCGCATGCAATGGAGAGTATTTTGAAGGTGACTGAAGTAGTTTTGTAAAAATATTCATCAATAAAGTTTTTATGACAACAATCCGGTTCCTTTTGTGTCCTCCGTCATATAGTATAAACAAATAAATCAATAAAAGCATATAAATGGAGGAGCATAAAGCGCAAAGTATATAACAGGATAACTAACACATGTAGTAAAATTACATATAAGGGATAACGACTGAAAACAGAGATTAGATATGTGAGGCGAGATTATGGTCAGTGGTGTTATTACAAAAATAGAGAATATACTTTGAATTAGTGGGAAAAGTAGAATCAGTGAGCAGGATGACAGTGAACAGGATAGGCAGTTTTCTTTTCATTTGGTCCATTCTAAGTTTCTCCGTCCAATGTGATAAGTTACAGCGCCTGGTACTTCGGATAATCTAACGAAGAATGTCTTTGAAAGCAATTTCAAGTACAGTTTTACAGGTAGAATACTAAGTTCCTGATGGAGTTGATCATTTCTAATGAACCATAGAGACTTTGTAATATTGTGCTGAAATTTGATTTGTATATCCTGGAGTCGATGAATGTGCATTTTGCTGGCTGCACCCCATAAGGGAACAGCATAACAAATATTTCTGTATCAAATACTTCAGATACAATAATGAAATAATCGTTTTCTTTTGAGAAAAGCGTACTTTGAAAAAGGATGCTCCCCTTCACTCTCTCTCTCCCTCTGCCTCTCTCTGTCTCGCTCTCTCTAATACACACACACAGAGGGGAGACTAAAATGTATAGGTGGTTTAAGAAGCAATGGAAGCAACAAACAACGCAACTTTGGCAGTTGAAGTTAATATTAGAAGATAGCTGCTGATTATCAGATTCTATAAGTGTGTCTAAAAGATTGTCAATAATTATCAGGAGTGAATGCTTACTTTGTTTTCGTTTAAGGTTAATTTTTCATAGAGGGTTTTAGAAATCGCGGCCACTCATCAACATTGAGCGTCACGTAACACATAAAATGCGATTGATAGTATTTGTTTATGTGAAACATTACTCCACTATGATTTTATATTGCTGTGTTAAATATAGCTAAAATTTTTAATATGAAAGAATTTATTTTATTTGTTGAATGTTTTAAGGTAAGAAAAAATGTTTTATTGACATGAAATTTTAAGGTGGCCTTTAAGGCAGGAAACAAAATTATTGGTGTTAGACAACAACAGATACACGCGTTTATTTGTTAAAACATTAAGCGATGTGATTTTTATTTATTTTATTTTGACTTTATTTATTAAGGAACATAACTATCATAAGAATAATTACAATGTGTATCATAAAAGTAATTACACGCAGGATTTTACATATAACTTATAAATAAGACACAAACAATAAGTATAAATAGCATAAAGAAATGCAGCAGAAGAAAAAATAAGAAATATAAACAATAATATAATTTCATTATTGCATGGTAAATAATCACAAAGCTTCAGGATTTTATTAATCTAAAGAAAAGTGAATTTTAACGAAACCATCTAACAAAGGAGTTGAAAAATTAAATCATTGTTACAAGGTATTAAAATTTCAAATATTAAAACTTGAACAGTTTAGCAGTTTTGCTAATTTTGGTTCAATATACCTGCTAAATCTAAGATTCACTATAAAATTTACTTTTAGATGTCCATGTGATTTGAACGTTGCATTTTTATTTTCGAGTTTTCTATTTTGTTTTAAATATTGTCACCCGAACGTAGGAACTCCCTATAGAACTGGCCGGCAGTAGGGCCAGAGGGGAAGAATTCAGCCCACGCCTACCAATTTGTCTCGTGTCAGTAATTGAAGGGATGATTAGGTAAACGGCGGGAGCCCTGTACCATCTCTTTCCCCTCTCACCAGACGTCTCGAAACCTCGGGATAATTGTGCGCGCCGTGAAGTTCCAGAAACGGCGATCTTCCCTATATAAGGCCTGTAGTTTGCGAAGGTCGAGAACCCTGCATTAACTCCGATGCAGAAGCACGCCATTGTGCTCAGAACGCTGGAGGAGCTGTTCCCGGGGTCCGCTAAGTAATGACCTCCAGACTCGTCCGGAGGCCATTACGTGCCGCGTTCTGGAACGCGAACGGCATCCGGGGTCATCACCCTAGCGTTCTTGAGTTTGTACAATTCTTCGGTATTGACATTCTGATGGTCTGCGAAACCCATCTGGATGCCACAAGCAACTTTTCGCTGCGTAGCTTTGTCACCCATCGGTCCGATCGAATCGGCCGACGAGGTGGCGGCACCGCCATCTTCATCAGGAACCATATCACGCACTCACCTTTCCCACTACCCCCACTCCAGCACTTGGAAGCCTGTGCCATTCGGCTTGCCATTGGCGGGCTAGACACCCTGCTGGTAGCGGCCTACGATCCTCCTGATGCTCGCTTCTACGGGGCGGACTTCAACCTCCTGTTCAACCTTCACCCAGTGATATGCATCGCCGGCGGTCTCAACGCCAAATATGCCCACTGGCATAGCCGCACAGCTAACACCAAAGGGCGTGGGCTCTACCGCCTCATCAGCGGAAACCCAAGCCTTGTCGCGCACGGCCCGAGAGGTCCTACGTTGCATCCAGCCCACGGCAGGCCGGATGTGCTCGACATCATGCTCACCAAAAACTTCCCATATCATCTAGACCTCTCGGCAGTCAACAAACTGGACTCCGACCACGACCCGGTCCTGGTGGACGCTAGCGTTGACATGCCAGCTCTGTTAAACCCAGACTGGACATATGAGGTCGACTGGGATGCAGCCGTCCTAAACCTGAGCCAGTCAGTAGACCCGCGTCCACGTATCGATTCCATCGTTGCGCTGGCAGCGGCAGCCTCTGACTTCTCCAACAACATCGTAAATGTGGCACGTTCCCACATATACCGCATTCCCTCACACCACCACAACCCCATGACCATTCCAAACGAACTCCAGCAGCTGCTTAAAGCCAAAGCAACTGTCCGGAAGCTATGGCAGCGCTTCCGCCACCCTAGGCTACAGGCAGTCTACCAGAGGTTCAAATCCCTGGCCAGACGGCTGCTTCGTGCTCACCGCTCTGCGGCCTGGGCGGCAACAATGAAGCGGGTAGACCTCGCGGAGAGGCACCCGTGGCGGATTATCCGTTCCTTACGGATGGATAAAAGTCAATACCAACACCCTCTCCATTGCACTCGAGAGCGACTCGCCTTTGAGCCCCAAGAGAAAGCCACAAGTTTCGCAGACCATCTAGAGTCTCAATTCGAGCCACGGGAAGACCCGCAAGACGACGAGTTCACCGAACTCATGGAGGAGGCGGTGGAATACCTCTACGAGGACCCCCCTCCCCCAGGCGATGTGATCCACATTCCCATTGCCACCCCCAAACAGGTGGCAGCCCAAATCCGTAGCCTCAAACCTAACAAATCACTGGGGCATGATGGTGTCACGGCACTCATGCTCCGAAACCTTCCCAAGAGAGCTGTGATCCACTTGACGCGGATTTACAATGCGTGCCTCTACCTCCGCCACTTCCCAACTTGTTGGAAAGAGGCGAGGGTGGTATGCATTTTAAAGCCCGGCAAGGATCCACTCTTCCCGTCAAGCTACCGGTCCATAAGTTTTCTCTCAGTCGTCTCAAAGGTTTTTGAGCGACTGCTCCTGGCCCGCCTTACTCCTCTCTTCGAGGAAAGGCACCTCCTACCGGATCACCAGTTCGGTTTCCGTCGGGGCCACTCCACGGCTCTGCAGCTACTGCGATTGGTAGAAAAGGCTACCCTGGGCTTCCAGGACAACCAAAACCGTCGCGGTGCTGCTGGACGTGGACAAGGCCTTCGCCACAACGTGGCACCAGGGACTGTTATACAAGCTCAAGGAGGCACAACACCCCGCCCCATACCTCACCCTGATCAGTAGTTTCCTCCGGGACCGAACCTTCAGGGTGCGGGTCGAAGGCAAACTCTCCACCGTCAGACCCATAGCGGCGGGAGTCCCGAAAGGCAGTGTGCTATCGCCGTTACTGTTTGCTGCCTACATGTCTGACTTCCCCACAGAGCCTCGCACTGTCCTGTGCCAATATGCTGACGACGTCCTCATATTGGCCCAGAACAAAAACGTCCGCTACTGCCTCCTTCCGCTGCAACGATCACTCCGGGCCATCGGCACGTGGAGTGAAAGGTGGAGGATGGCCATCAGCCCGCAGAAGAGCTCTGCCCTTCTGCTGGGGAAGGTCCTCCGCTGGCGCCCGGTGGGAGACCTGCGGTTGAGGCAGAGAAGGATCCCTTGGGTCCGGACTGCCAAATACCTGGGTGTCCGACTGGACCGCGGCCTCACATTCACCCCACATGCCCGTGAAAAAATCGGCCTCGGCCATGCCGCGCTCAGGCAGTTATACCCCATATTCCGCTCGACCATGCCCATCCGCCTGAAACTGCGGGTGTACCGTGCGATCATCCCACCCCTGATCCTGTATGGATGCGAGGTCTGGGGATCAGTGGCTCGTACCACCATCCGCAGACTACAAGCCGTGCAGAATAGGGCGCTTAGGATGATCTATGGTACTGAACGTATGTTTCCCTCATACATTCTCCACACCCATTCTGGCATACCTTACATTGAGGACGTTGTGCGCGAGCGCGAGCGCTCATTGTATGCCAGGATTACATTCCATCCCAACCACCTAGTGAACACACTAGGGCAGTATGACCATCGCTTACCTAGGAGGAGAAAGAGCTACCGCCTCCCCAAGGACGCCCTTGGGTGGTGAGACCAGCCTCTCATCCCCTCAACTCTACACTCTGTTCCGGCCACACTGAGGCCGGACCCGGCCCGCCGGCTGAACCCCGGCAGCCGGGTCCCCCGGTGTGACACCGATGAACACCTTAACATAACGATCCCTAACTTACCCGACCTCTCGCTCCTGGCCCCGCCACGCTGGACGGACCCTGCAATGCAGACCGCCAACAGCGTGGCGGTTCAGGGTACTGGCCTCCTTGGAAGCTACCCCCGCCACCAGGAGCATTAGCAGCGGTCGAATTAGGTCCTTCAGTTGACAATGACATCCAAGCTTTGGAGAAATGACAAAATCTGTAAGACCGCACGGGTAAATCCGCACAGCGGATAGGTACCGTGGCGATCTACCCACCGTCCGGGAGCACCCGGACGACTTGTTCTCGCTCTTGGCTCTCTTGGCTCTTGTCAGTTCAGTTCTTGGCGAGCAGCCGTGAGGAGCGCCGAGTGAGCGGACGGACTGCGTACGTGCATCGGAGGAGTGTGCGTAATTGCGAGTGCAAGTGGAACTGTAACGCACGAACTGGTGAATTGTAATTATGTGCGCTACGTAATTTTATGTAATCGGTAAGTGTTCCAACTCTAATTCGGTGGAAATAAAGAACATTTTAAATTTGTGCAATTGGACTTTTAATTTCACGAACCCACAAGGTCACAATATTGTGACTTTGTGGGTTCGTGAAATGAAAAGTCCAATTACACAAACTCAACAATGTTCTTTATTTCTACCGGCTTACAGTTTAACACTTGCCAATTACACAGAATTACTTGCTGCACACAATTACAATTCACCAGTTCGTCCGGTACAATTTCACTTGCACTAGTAATTACGGACAATACTCCGATGCACGTACACAATCTTCTCGTTCATTAACACGTCACTGACTAACTCTTACACCAAGAACTGCGACTGTCTCCTCGCTCACACTCACTAACCAACTGACTGACTCCGTCTGTCGGCAACCCCCCTTTATATAGGAATATCGCCGTCTTCCAGTGTCCACAGGAATGTTCCAGTAAAAGAATGATCGAGAACCAGGTGTAAGAGAAACAGACGGCACAGTCATGTTTTTCTCCCGACCACCGCCTGTCACCACTATAAGACAAACGAGGGGGAGGTGTGGCTAACACGAACCTCCCCTGTCTTCCGCTCCCAGCTGCTTCCACAGGGTGTTCCAGCGCTCGCGTTACACTGCTCCCTCCTCAAAGCTGTTCGCCCCGAACAGCCCCATCGTAGCGTGCGAGGCGGTCCAGGTGTACCACCAGCATCTGCCCGGAGTCTGAGCCAGAAGTAGCGCTGCCGTAGTTTGTGAATCATACGGTTCGCTCCCAGGTGTCCTCCTAAAGTACCGGCGTGCACTTCCTCCAAGACTTCCGGGACCTTGCTCCGGGGAAGTACCAACTGTTCTCTCTGCGCCTTCCCATCGGGTGACTCCCATACCCGGAACAGCACGCCCTCTCTGGTCTTCAACGAGTCCCATTGGGCCCAGTACGACTTGTAGGTGGCGCTCCTCGGTGCGTTGTCCTCCCAGGTTGGTCTCGTCCCTGCGTCCACTTCCCTCAAGAGTGGCCCCAAGTCTGCGTCCGCCAGCTGCTCCCTCCTCAGGCCTGCGCTATCCCAGCCTTCAGCAGGCACTGCCACAACTACTCGGACTGCTGCGGCACGCTCCTTCTCTTCCACTCTTGTGCGCTCATGGCCGTCCTGGATCTGCGATAGGACACCTCCAATATAATGGTCGCTAGCGTCGGTGTCCACAATGAAGGTGCCACCCGGTTGTGGGAAACCCAAAATTGGGGCACACCACAGGGTCCCCTTCGGGTGCTGGAAAGCGTCTTCGGCGTCCTCCGTCCACACATAAGGCCGGTTTTCCTCCGTCAGGCGGGTGAGGGGTTTTGCGATGTTGTCGGCCTTTTCCTCTAAATCATTAAGGCGGTCGTCTACTTGACCCTTCCGCTTGCCCAGGTTCGTGACGTCATCCCTCGCGCCGGCCAACCGTTCCTCAAACTTTGCGGCGAGAGCCTCGTTCGCCGCCTTCATTTCCGTGGCCAGACTGCCGTTCGCTGCTCTCATTTCTGTGGTTAACTCGGCCTCCATTTCTTCCATCTTCTCGGTGATGTTGTCGTTGGCCGTCTTCATTTTTTTCAGTTCCGCGGTGATGTTGTCGTTGGCCGTCTTCATTTGTTTCAGTTCCGCGGTGATGTTGTCGTTGGCCGTCTTCATTTGTTTCAACTCGGCGGTGAGGTTGTTGTTTGCCGCTTCTATTTTTGCAGCGAGGTTTTCATTTGCCGTCTTCATTTCTTTCAGTTCCGCTGAAATCTTTTCTAATGCTGCCTCCATTGTGTTATATCCCACTTCTGACACCAATTGTGACTTTGTGGGTTCGTGAAATGAAAAGTCCAATTACACAAACTCAACAATGTTCTTTATTTCTACCGGCTTACAGTTTAACACTTGCCAATTACACAGAATTACGTGCTGCACACAATTACAATTCACCAGTTCGTCCGTTACAATTTCACTTGCACTAGTAATTACGGACAATACTCCGATGCACGTACACAGTCTTCTCGTTCCTTAACACGGTGCTCCTTCGCTAGCACGTCAAACACTGACTAACTCTTACACCAAGAACTGCGACTGTCTCCTCACCCACACTCACTAACACACTAACTGACTGACTGACTAACTGACTTCACTTCGCTCCGGCAGCAGCTTTTTATAGGAATATCGCAGCCTTCTGGCTTTCACGGGAAGGTTCCAGTAGAAGAATGATCGAGAACCAGGTGTAAGAGAAACAGACGGCACAGTCATGTTTTTCTCCCGACCACCGCCTGTCACCACTATAAGACAAACGAGGGGGAGGTGTGGCTAACACGAACCTCCCCTGTCTTCCGCTCCCAGCTGCTTCCACAGGGTGTTCCAGCGCTCGCGTTACAATATATATGCCTGATTTGTAAAATAAATTCTTATTTACCTTTATTTTAATATTTTTTCTTCATCAGTTACAACATTTGCCCATATGTATTTAATTTCCTGTTGTAACCGACACACTGAGTCAATATTTTTTTTTTTTTTTTTTTTTTTTACAACCAGTTCATATTCCTTTTATAAGCAAAAATTAGTGTGGTCGATTCAAAATTTACCACTTAGGTTTTTCATTAAATTATTGCTTGTGTTTACTTAGCTACGGATCGGATTGTATCTCCTAGGAACTGTTAAAGGTTGAAATAGCATAGCTGGAGAAGTGATTTGAAAATTACCTTGTTTAACGATCTTCTAGAGAGGTTCCTGATGCTCCTCGACTGCTCTGGTGCACGATATCTTACCTCTGGGCATGGTCACCGAATAGAAGAAACTAACATTACTGCTGAAGGATAACCAAATATTTCTTTTCTTGGAAAAATTATGTTTTGGTTCTTCAGAAGCATTTCTATTCTCTTATACAATTTAAATAATATTAATGTTGTCCTTTACAAACAATGGTTGATGTATCAATTAATTATTATCTTTCAATTAAATGCACAGTCAAAGTTGTTTCTGCACAATCTCGTAGAGACACTGTAATATGTCTTTCTTCTGCGAAACTCACTTGCAGATACCGCTTTGCCAGTTAAATTTTCTCTGTCTTTGTTCACGTTGTTATCGCAACCAAATAATTCATCTTTTACTGGTCCACCTCACCACGTTACGCAATCTCATTTTTACAACTACCAATATCAAAAATGTTACTTAATATCACATTAACATTGCATCATCTCGTGGCCCACTGGATTACAGACATTCATATCTTATTCATTTGAGCGTTTCTCTATCGATCCTTAAACGATTAAAACCATTTTAAAACAATTTTACAACTCTCGAGGCCTAAATCAAAACAACTGTTACATATTTTAATAGTAAAGGGGGATAAGCAAAAGCGTAAACACAATTAAGGAAGAAATTATGGCCGCTTACTATAAATTCAATATTGCATTTTAAAATATGTGGTAACAAAAAATTTTGTAACACAAATTAATAATCCTAAAATATGGGAGTGTATTATGTAAAGTGAACGTAGAAACACAAATACTATTAACCCGGTTCAAACACTGAAATGAAACAGTATATTGTTCAATGAAAGGCTTTAAACACAGATTTAATTACTCGGAACAATCACTATAATGAGCTAGTTTACTGTAGAAGGTAACCCTAGAAACACATGTGATTAACCCCTGCCAAACACCAGAAACAGAGGTCATATTCAGTATGTAATTCCTGAAGCAGACGCTATTTATTTGTTTTCGACGCCAATATATGGCTCTATGTCCTTTAACTGAATATTACATATTTTACATTATAATTTTAATAGCATATTCCCTGTACTAAAGAATTTAGATGCAAACGAATACATACTTCAATAGCTAAAGATAGGCTGGACTAAAATTTCCATTTTACTATTAGAGGTGCTTGCTTGCTGGTCAGAAAAATTAAAGCCCGCCTCGGTAGCGTCGATGGTAGCGTGTATGCCTCACGTTCAAGAGGTTCCGAGTTTGAATCTCGGTCAGGGTGAGTTACCTGGATAAGGTTTTTACCGCGGTTTTCCCTTATCCTGATAGACGAATGTCGGGTAACTCTAAGCTCCATGACTCCGGACTCATTTGAACATCATTTCACCCATTTCATTCATCGTCCGATATGACTTAACGTTGGGGGACGTAAGGTGAACAAAAATTAAGGGTCATGACATCATAATTCACATTTAATGTACACTTTATTCAAGATAAATGCCTCTTTATTGAAAAGTTGCAGCCATTCTGATAATTAAATAACCTAATTTTCTCCTATAATGGAACTTGGCACACGTCCTTATCAAAGATCAGAGAATATTTTAAACGAAGCTGACTTCACTGGACCATTTCATGTATTATTTCTGCAGCGGACTCCCCGGCGATAATCGAATGAAATCCTTTCACTACTCTCCAAACACACCCAAACAGACACCAAACACACACTGTTATAAATAAAAGGAAAAATAGTTATGAAATGGATAAACACTGAATTAAGGATACCGTAGTAATATTTCGAACTTTTCTGATTTATTGATGAGCCCCATGTTTAAATAATATGAGACGGATCAGATTTAATGTTGGATTTAAAAGAGGAAATCTGTAACAAAACTAAATTACCATTATCAAGTTATAGGGCTATCTGTCCAGAGCTACGTAGACTTCACTCGTCTCAGATAAATCCAAAGAAGAAGAAGAAGAAGAAGAAGAAGAAGAAGAAGAAGAAGAAGAAGAAGAAGAAGAAGAAGAAGAAGAGGAAGAAGAGGAAGAAGAGGAAGAAGAGGAAGAGGAGGAGGAAGGGTAGGAGGAAGAGGAAGAAGGATAGGAGGAAGAGGAAGAAGGGTAGGAAGAGTGGTAGGAAGAAGAGGAAGAAGAAGAGGAAGAGGAAGAAGAAGAAATGGTATGCCATAGAAATTATTGAAATACCATGACACGGAATCACACCAGTATCCTGTAAACAGTGATATGAGACCTGTAATAACTTTGTTGAATTCTTCAACAAGAGGTAATTCTTACCAAGAGGTAAGAAACCTTAAGGTATAATTATTTTAAATTGAATTGCTTGGTTCCTGTGATTAACAAGTTTTCCTAGAAACCTTATGTTGCCCTGTTCGAAAATTGCTGTACCTAAAGACGAAGTTTTTATTTAACCAATTACGTTTTTTTTTTTTTTTTGTTTTGTACCCTCACACACGCTCATACACTCGTGCATCTTTTCTTTCCCTTTAAGAGAAACCCTTTAACCTCTAGTTGCCTCGTATAAGTGGGTAGCAGAGCAAAACATACAGATGAGCTAAATGTTTATAGAAGTTCACATTATTGATAGTAATGGGTGTTTGTGTTTAATTATATTTTATGGATTCGACGCTGAACTATGAGGATCAAATTGTTCTTTCCCCGGGGATAGGTACAATTCTTTTTTTTCTAATTTACGTCATATGGGACGTTGAATGAAATTGGTGAAATGATTCTCAAATGAGTCCGGGGTCCTTGGAGCTTAGAGCTAACCGACATTCGTCTTGAAGGGTAAGGGAAAACCCTGGAAAAAGCCACCCTGACCGGGACGTGAACTCGGGACCTCTTGAACGTGAGGCAGGCACGCTACCATCTACGCTACCGAGGTGGGCAGGGATAGGTACATTGAGACCATAATTAATTGTTTACGATTCTTTAAGCGGTAACTTCAGTCCCATGCATTTTTATCCATGTGGCAAAATTGAGTCTGCTTCACACACAAACGTTTACAACTTCATTGAAGTTTTTACCAGCATTTAGTCAGATGTGTATGTTCAGTTACGTAGTACTGAGAAAAGAAAACCAAAACATTGGAAAAAGGAACATTTTTTAGGGAACAGATGGTAAACTCTACTAAGAAGGATATACTGATATTTGACTTTGTGAAAGGTCTTTCTTTTAAATTTCTATCTGTAACAAAACAATTGCAAGTTGTTCGTACTAACAATTTTAACAGTTTTAACCACACCAACCTGCTAAATGGTTGCGCAGTTCCAAGTAGAGGGCGAAATTTTGTCACAATTACGGGTCGAGGGACTCAGTTGCCTACCTTGAAAGTTTAGGAGAGAGACAATTTACCTTGTATAATAAAATTCAAAAGGGACTCATTTACCGAACCCACTTTCCTCAGAGTAGCTCTAGTCTGTGTGTGTTTTTTTTTTTTTTTTTTTTTTTTTTTTTTTTTTTTTTTTGCGGTCGCGGTCTCGTATTGATGTTGTCGTAAATGGCTGATTAAAATTTGCCGTAAATGGCCTTTAAAATCCTGTTTGGTATTTGAAACACATAAAATTTGACTAACAAAAAATTAAATACCACATTATCTATAATAATTCTGTTTGAGAATGAATTATTTCCATGCTCTTTCTCATCTTGTTTCGGAAGTTCATTTAGCGATCTCCATAATAACGAGTGAGATGGCTCAGACGGTTTCGTCTGTGGGCCGCATTCGGGAAGCACGGGTTCGGTTACCGTGACCGACCTAGCTGGACCATGGTTTTTTCGGGGTTTTCCCGGGTCGCTCGCTAGGCGAATGCGGGGTGCGTTAATTGCATCACCCTAATTTCCCGTCCCTCCATTTTATCTCCATTATCATTTCATATCATCTCTCATCTGGAGGTCTCTTTCAGGGTAGAAATATCGGCCGGTGTCTCGGCGGTGCATAGCAGGATGATATACTCTGAGGTGAACTACTTCCTCCTCAGGTAGGTCGGTTGCCGTTCTGCGCGCCTCTGCTGGGACCATTTCGGGGCCCCCAGCCAGGGACCTAGTGGCCTGTGTTGGAGATGTGGACAGCCGGAACACCGTGAGAGAGACTGCTCACACCAGAAAGAGCAGCCGAAAAACGAGTAAGGGCCGTCGTGCAGAGAGGCACGTCGGCGCCATCGCCACCATCCCCTCGAATGACACTGCGCGCCGTAAGCCGGTGTATGGATGACAGTCTCATCGGGGACGGTTGGGTGAGAGGGAAGCCGTTTCGCGTGCTCGTGGACAACGGGGCAGCCGTGACCATCATTAGACCTGACATGGCCAAGGATTTGCCGACGGGGATGTGCCGTTTGTTTTCCTCCGGCACCATTTTTTTACTTGCCCTTCCGGTTCGAGGCGCTGCGGTGCCCAAGGTTCCTTGGGTGGCTCCCTCAAACCGGCAGGGGAGTTGTGTGCCTGGCTCGCGTCGCGTCTGTGTCTCTGGGTAAGTCCTCCATGTTCGGGTTTCCTTATACTCTCTTTGGGTTTTCATGCGTTGCCTTTTGGTGAGCCGTGTTGTTTTATGGGGCTCTTTCCTCTCAGTTCGGGACCAGAAGTTGATTGTTACTTTATGTGTCTGGGTTGATCAATACAAAATGTAGCTGGAAGTAAATACTATATGAAGATAGGACAGAAGTTTATTGTTATTGTATGTTTATGTACTGGTGAGCGCAAAGTGTAGCAAGAAAATAGATTCAAATTAAGATTTGATAAAAGCTTTATGGTTTTAATTAATTTCATGACCCTGGGTTGGCCCGCATAAGGAAACCGAGCTGACCATTCCAGCTTGTGACGGCATCGGGTGACACCTTGCCTGTGGAGAAGGAGGCCCTGCTGAAGTTGACCTTGGGAAGGAGTGCCGTACGTCTGTGGGTGTTCGTCGCGAAGGTGGCTGAGGAGGTGATACTATGTTTGGATGCCCTCGGGAGCCACGAATCGACGGTCGACGTCGGAAGGAAGGTCCTGCGGCTCAATGGAGAAGAGGTGACACTCCAGCAACCCGACGAGCGCCTTGGAATCTGCGGGGTCATCTTGAAGGTAGATGTGGTGGTCCCCGCGAGAAAGAGGCAGTGATGACGGTGACCAGATGACGCCTATGCACGGACTCTGTGTAGCCAGGACATTATTGCCGTGCGGAGAGGAGGTGCCAGGGAGGCTGCTCTACCTGGCAGACACCGATCACGACGTCCAGGCCGGAACGGAGCTGGGGACGTTCAAGGCCGTGGTCAGCGTAACTGCAATCGATAAGACACAGGAGCTGGTGCCGACGCAACAACGGGGGCCCCACCTGGAAGGCTTACTGGAGAGGGCGGCCGAACGTCTGACTGGAAAATAGCTGGAGAAAGTTCAACTGCTGAGGCGATACCAGCGCGTCTTCAGCCAAGGCAGCATTTATTACGGCCGCACGGGTAAAGTGCTTCACCGAATCGACATCGGAGACGCCCGGCCTATTCGGCAACCACCTAGACGTATTCCGCTGGCGAAACAAGCGGCGTTACGGGATATGCTAGATGACATGAAATTCAGGAGACTGACTGAAGAGTCTGACAGCCCTTGGTGTTCCCCTGTATTTCTGGTGACAAAGAAGAAGGTGAGCGTCCGCATGAAGACCCGATATGGCAGGCAAGTCATCAGCCAAGAGATCCAGCAAGGTGACCTGGTCTGGTTTTATCGCCCTACTCGGACCCAGGGACGCTGCCCGAAACTTCTGCAACCATGGCAAGGACCGTAGCGGGTGGTGAAGAGCATTAATGGCGTGTTCTACCGCATCCAGAGGGTGCCCCGAGGGAAGATGGTGGTACACTTGGATCGTCTTGCCCGCTACGATGGTGCTGTTTGGGATGACCAGCCTTGTGGAGGGAGGAATGTCGTGAACCCATTGTTTATGATAGTGCGCCGCAGAGAGATAACGGACGGATAGTGTATTACGGAGATAAACAGCCTGCCTAAGCAGATAAACATAGCGCGGAGATTAAAGGGCATGCCAATCAAATAGAGAGATAAGTGGAACATTCTAGTGACATCCTGATTGTCTTACAGAACATTTTATTTCTTGTTTGTTACAGAATATACTGGAAATATCTGGTAATATGAGTGAAGGAATTTAAGGAAGCGGCGACTCGCCAAGGTACAGTTGTACACAGAGGCGTAATGAGAGAGTGGTAGTTGTACTGGTGATTTGGAAGTGAACTCTTTGTTGTGGTCAACGACCTTGTTAGATTGTAATTGTGTATGTGACGTGTTCTGCTACTGTAAGAATTGAACAGTGTATTTCTACGGAAATAAAGAACATTTAGAATTTCTGAAAACTGGCCTTTAATTCTACGAACCCACAGAGTCACAATAAAGAGTCAACCACATGTTAACGGCATGCACTTGGAACCTCGCGGGAGACAACAAAAAACTTTACGTTCGTCCTGTTTCATGATATTTCCCAGCTTCTTCCTTTTTGCTAATCTGCTCCCCTTGGATATGCGATTCCTGCTCATCTGTTGATAAAATACTTCACAAATAACTGGCGCCATGGTACATGGTAAAGTCAGGCTTGCTGTCGTCCAGTGCTTTGCCTCATTTATTTCCCTTGTAGCATTTATTTTCTTCTTCTTCTTCTTCTTCTTCTTCTTCTTCTTCTTCTTCTTCTTCTTCTTCTTCTTCTTCTTCTTCTTCTTCTTCTTCTTCTTCTTCTTCTTCTTCACTGCATGCTTTGGGCACATCGCCCGTTCCGGCTTCATAGATCTCTCCAGCGTTTACTGGGTCGTCCTCTGTCTCTTCTTCCTTTTGGATTATAGTTTCATACTGCATTTGGATATCTTCCATCCTCCATTCTTAATATTGGTCACGCCATTGTTGCCTTGGTTCTGATATTTTGTCTTGGATTGGTTCCATTTCTAATTCCATTCTAATATCCTCATTTCTCATTTTGTCCAATACTGTACAATCTTTAACTTTTCTTAAAAATTTCATTTCTGCAGTCTGTATTTTATTTAAATCCTTTTATATTGGCACCCAGGTTTCGCTTGCATATAGTAAAGTTGGAATAGCCTCTTTTTTGTATCCTTTCTCAGTCTGTTTTTAAAAGTTCTTTGGATTGTCCCACATATTGCTCGGAATTTGTTTACTTTTTCTTGTATATCAGCATTGTTTCTAAAACTTATGTTACATCCTAAATACTTAAAACTCGATATTTGTTCTAAAATCTTATTTCCTAAGACAATTTTTGATCTTACATTATAATTTCCATTAAAAGCCATAACTTTTGTTTTTTCTTCTGATTTATTTTCTATGTTGTTATTAACTTTATCAGTTTCAACAAGTTACTTTACACCGGGTCAGATTGCGATTTCGTTTGCGAAATTCACTATGTATGTTTCAAAAGAATAGGTAACACGTGCCAGGGCAGCCTAGGTATCGTAGATGGTAGCGCGTCTGCCTCACGTTCAAGAGGTCCCAATTTAGAATCTCTGTCAGGGCGAGTTACCTAGATAAGGTTTTTCCGGCGTTTTTCCTTTTCCTTACAGACGAATATCGGATAACTCTAAGCTCCATGGACCCTGGTCTAATTTGAGTATCATTTCACCCAATTCATTCACCGTCCGATATGACTTAACGTTGGACCTAAAATACAAACAAGTAGCAAGTGCCAGCTATTAATTCGTCCTCGATACTTTTTAAAGCATCTTACCTGCTCTGCTACATCATTCTCACCTCCTCTTCTGTTACATCATTTTGAAGACAAAGTGTAAATTGACGCCCCCGTAGGGGAGGAGATCGTCCAATTAAGCTTCTGTGGAGCCCTAGCACTCATGGTAGTTTTGACGTTACTGGAGATACACCGGGTCGAACATTCGTGCCCCTTCCGTTTAGGAGTTTCTCGTTGCGGTAGGCTTCGGTGTAGTAGTGGTTCCCGATACCCATTGGGATATCGGGAAAGTCTGCACGGCTCCGCCGTCAGACGGGTTTGAGAGGCGCCAATAAGTTCCTAGGTGCTAAACTGCACAGTTTATAGCTGGTCTGCTAGATCACTCGCAGCCCGATCGTGGCAGTCGTTAGTCTTCCCGGATGGTTTGACGCGCGTGTCATATCCTCTTCCAACCTGTAATGCGGGGAGGACTTTTATTCTCTAGGTCTTGTCTTAATAGAAAGAGCTCCAGAGAGCGTCGGGCGCCTCTTTTGGAGACAGCTTTGACAGCTCCGGGTAAGGAATTCGGGGTCCGACGTAGATAGCTCTCGCCCATAGTTGAATTGAATTGAATTTTACATCGATATATGGGAAGCCAATTATTAATTCGCGGTACAATAAGAATTAAAATATACCTTTTGCAAATAATGAACTTCTTCTTTTACTCTACAGAGTCAGGCATGTCAGTACAGAGCGGAGTAGCTACTGATAGCGAACTGAAAGAATACTTGGCAGCAGGAAAATTTAGGACACCGGGATCCAATGTCTGAGCTCACAGACTGATGACAAGATATGACAAATAAAAACTACAGAAATATGCTGGGCGTGTTTACAGTTACCAGTTCAATCCTATTGTGTTCTGCGCTTCTGACTGGAAGGAGTCTCATCTTTTATTCCGAACTTATTGATGTAATTTGTCTTCGGTTAGGGCGATTCCCTTATTGGACCATGCTGATGTATAAACGTCTACCATCACATGCATTATACTGTACAATGTATAATCACTCAGTTCAAATAATTGCTGACTTGGAGAATTAGCACATCCTAATGAGAAGCCCTGAGCTACCCACATCTATGAGAGTATGTAAAATAACATACGTACAACCCTTTCTTTATTTAACCTGTACTTATAAGCTTGTAGTATAATAAATATGGTACACTTGCTCGTGGTTTATGTTTTGGTAATAGTAATGCTAAAGCCTAATGTACTTACCGTTTGCAGGTATCCCGAAAGGTCTCCTGTACCTTCTCTCGCCCAAAGAACAGGAATACCAGCGGTAGCAGCAGCCAGCGCCACTGAGAATCCCGCTGGACTGCCTCCCAGGATCAGCACCGCGATGACCTGCTTGCCCTCCAGAAGTGCACAAGTGCGCTCCAACATTCCGGCCGAGAAGCGCTGGTCCTCAGGCAGAGATATCACTAACGGCGAAAGTGTCACATTGGTAAACATACGTGTGACGTTGAGCATGCTCTTGCTGAAGGCGCGCGACAAAGTTTGAGCATGTGATTCGCTGAAGGCCACTGCGATGTGCATTGTTGAAACACCCGTATTGCTGGAATTGGCTTTTCTCCTCTGCGAAGGTTCGACTGGCCGAATGTTTAATGACAGTATCGTAGGTAAGAGAAGCACGAGGAGGAGAAAAAACACTAATGTCACCCCTGAGGAGTTTGGAGGAAGTACCGAGCGTAGATTGTACCCGTTTCTTTGACCTTTTGTAGAAAACATCTTGAAGTAGATAGATTTGTTTTCTCCGTCAGTATTATTCATAAAGCCGAGAATTTACAGTCAAAGGCTTTAATTTGGCCCTATCCGTTGGGGTACTTCAACACGAAAGGCATATTATGAGCCTGTTGTATGTTTTTCTGCTAAAAGTAACATTGCATATTATTTTGCAATGGCAAGTGATATATCAGAAGATAAAAAAATATATTTCGACTAATTAGAGATTTTGCCACAGAATGGTGTTTTGGATATAAATATTAGGCAGTTAGGTATACCATCCAACATAAGATTTCACCTTATAATGGTCGATATAGAGTGAGTTTGTGTAGATAACAGCTAATTCATTGTTCCATTTTTAGAAATTACGTTCTTGTAGCAAATCATAACAGCACGTATGTTTTAATTTGATTTCTGCTCTCGTGAATTGGACTGAAACAGGAACAACGCAGTCCAAAAGGAATATAAGTTCTTAACTGAAGGCTGGGTTCTGAAGAAGGCTTCTCGAATATCTCACAGCAGCTGTGTGAAATGGAATCTTCTTTGGCATCACCAGTTCCTGAAAAGAAAAGAAAAATTAGCCAAAAACTAACAAAATATTTGAGTGGCACTGTAAAAGCTTCATATCACCTCTAATTTCTCTGTTCTTAATTTCTCCAATTATTACAAGGTCTAAAAGTTTTGGTGATAGAAAGTTTGCCAGAAACAGTGTAAACCTTTTGAAAATTACCACGTGTACTACATAACATTTTATGAGGGTGGGTCAAAAAGTAATGCCTCCTATTTTTTCCCTTAAATAAGTAAGTTATGTGAAAACTTTCAATTTGGCGTAACTCCTCAAACCTTTTTCTCCAATCCCCTGCAGTAGTAACTTCCTAAGTCAACAGCTGGCAGCACTGCATCCTCTTGCAAAATGGCTGACATCGACATTCGTATTAGAGAGCGTTCTGTGATTGAAGTTTTGACTGCGGAAGGTGAAATACGTAGATTCTAACATATAGCTTTCTAAAGGTAAGGTTGAGGTTGAGGGACTGAGCGATATGTTAAAATGTTTTTATGGAGTTTAATTTACCACTAACTTCTATAAGTAACATTTAATTTTCATTAAACTTGAAGGCTTACGTCTTAAGTACATTTTTTTTCCTCCATAAAGAATATAGTAGAAATTATCTCTTAATCCTGAATCTAGTTATATAATGTCATATCCAGGTATTCTCCACATATTTCATCAGAAAGACCTTAAAATACAACCTTCTGTTTTAGGATACTTTACTACACACTTGAGCATCAGTATCATTATATCTACTCCCACAAAATAACATAAGGATAATTGATTAAATACCACATTTCGGAATTAGAGAAAATTGCAAACAATGACAATGCTCCATCGCATTTATTGTAGGATACCTTTAGAGTACCAAAAGTGCACACCTAATAAATTAGATTATTGCATGACAATACACATGTAACCAATGTGGGCAAAGACACAACGTGCTCTTCATTCGCTTAATGGAGAATGTGGGAAGCGGGCAGGTTGTCAAGTATCTCTTCCACTAAAAGCATGAGGCATATACAGCGGCGTGGAGCTATACAGCGTTTGGGATTTGATGGCAAGTGACAACCTTTATCTTTGTAATACATCAGTGCGATATATTTTATACTTTCTTTGCAAAACGTAGTGGGTTTTGTTTTATCATGTTATTAGAGAGATCTAAACTGAAAACTCCATTCTCTTTCATTAAAAATAGAATTGGTAAAGAGTTACACATCAGTTAAGAGATGTTAACTCCATTCCATTAGAGTGGGTAATTGATAGAGTACCGACATTCCGATGCACACAATAACATTGAAAGAATTCACATATACGATATCAGTGATAATAGTTATCTACAAAGCAGTTTCTCCATTTTTAGTTTCTTGCAGTGATAAATGATGATGGCTGATATAATTTGTTCTCGGTATTTCCATACCTATCTCTCTTGATGACACAAATGGATCCATCTGATCAACATGTAGGACACCGGAAGCAGAAGTGGAAACAGAGGACGCAGAACAAAATGGGCAGAAGACTTCAAATATCCAGTGGGGCCACAATGGTTCAGTGCTGCAAGATGTACAATTGTATGGAAAACTCTTGTGAGGCAACTCCTTGAGCAATAATAACATTGAGCAACAAAAGAATAATTTTTGAATACTTCGAGCACTTCATGAGGTAATTCCTACTAATTTTGGGTTGAGAAAAACAAATATGACAATGACAAAGTTTTATTAGCTCTAGTTTCTATTATATACACAAGGTGGAAGTATTACATATTAACGGATTGTGAGAAAAGGATGCATTTTAATTACATACATGCTAACAATGAAAGTGCATTTGATTTTTTAATTGGTAATTACATGCTAAGAGTTCTAAATTGCTGGAAAAATACCGCAGATAGTCGTGTCTGAAGAGAATCATGTGGTGGCCTATTGACTTCGTCGTCTTTTAGCTTGCCTCTTGTGATGGAGTTCTGCAGAATCCCTATACAAAGGCCAACAGTAATCCGCAAGCATTACTTCATTCCAACGGCCCTGATATCTTTGTTCCATAACAGAAATGTCCTGATGGAATCTCTCCCCATGTTCATCACTAACAGCTCCACAACTAGGAGGGGAAAAGTCTAGGTGGGAGTGGAGGAAATAGATCTTAAGGGACATGTTGCATCCAAGGTTACAGTATTTTTGCAGGACCACTATCACCAAATGCTTATAGTTGTCATCTCTTTTGTTGCCTAAAAGTCCATGAACAAACACCCTTGAAGGCTTCCCAAGCTTCATTTCCCCTCCAAAACTTGGTCAAATGCAGGATCCTTTACAAGTTCTCTTATTTGTGATACGATAAAAATACCTTTCTCAACTTTTACATTATTTAATTTCCATAATGTCTCTCTGATTTTGTTTGACAGGTGCGCCAGCTCTCAAGCAAAATTCTACCAAAATTCAAATCTTCACTCAAAAAAAAAAAAAAAAAAAAAAAAAAAAAAAAAAAAAAATGAAATGCCACTTTATCTTCAAGACAAGAGCTAATCTATCATTTCCATGGTGATTTTTAATTCGTCAGATGGAAATGCATGTAAATTCACTATTTTTAAGCTCGAAACATTTTCATTGTTGCCCAGTATAATCTATTAAGTTCACCATATGAACGTTAACTCTATAGAACAATAGTTTAGGTAGATTTACAAGTTGAGTGACTAGGTTAACGAAAGCTGCCTCGGTTGGTTTTAAATACGAGCTTCCATTTTTACAGGAAGCCTTTGTCCTACACGTGACAATATAGACTTTAATCATTCATTCATTTCCATACATATTAATCCGAGAGCGGTAGCTGAGCCTTCGAATATTCTTGAAACTGAATTGTCTTTGTGAAAAAATAAGAATAGTATTAATAATATTAATAATATGATGAATATATTGGTATAGCTTATACGATATAATGTGAAATCAGATTCTATAACGCACATTTTGTGATCTCATTTAAAAATAATAGTTCTTAGGTTGTTCATGTTCGATTCATAGACTTGTCGATAGATGCATAATTTATAAATCATATATAATACAAAATATATTAGTACAGTAATAATAAAATGAAGAATTAAATGTTTAAATTAAAAAAATATTAAAACAGGTGAGGCTTATTTCCATTATACCTAGAGAAACAACATATGAACAGTGATCAAAGAATTTTAAATTACTGCTCCAGTTCTGCTAAACGTTAAACTACTGGAAAAATAACTTCAAGAGATATCATTATCTTTAAAATGTTTAACGCCATTTACAATTAAACAAACTTAACTTACATGTTTCAAGGAGACCTACATTTTGGGGTATTGACTTTCATTTACTTTTGTATCGGACGATGAATGAAATGGCTGAAATAATGCTCAAATGAGTCCGGGGTACTTGGAGCTTAGAGTTACCCGACATTCGTCTATCAGAATAAGGGAAACCCCTGGAAAAAGCCTTATCTAGGTAACTCACCCTGACCGAGATTCGAACTCGGGACCTCTTGAACGTGAGGCAGACACGCTACCATCTACGCTACCGAGGCAGGCGCACTTTTATCTGAAGCTACAATCTCTAGTCCCAACACATGGCTGTCAAACAAACTACAGACTAGGATATGAAAGCTCACAGTAATTTGTGGACCGATGAAAATCACTGATCACTAGAATGATTAAATAAAACCGATCGAGTTTTAGCGAGCAATCTATTTTGCATGATAAGCTATGCTTTTCCTGGCCACCATTGATTTCCAAGTAATTAATTTACCCGTTTCATTTTTGGCATGACCATTCATATAGAAAACATATTATATAACTGTAAAATTGAGCTAACGTATATGGCACGAGAGATAGTGTGTTTATTCATTGCTCGAGCTATACAGATATTTCACTAGTTTTGAACGATCAGATTAAAGGTTTCTGGTGTTTAGAGAACCGACAGCTGTGCAGTAAATAAGTCACAGTCTGACAGTTGTCAGCTCCACGAGCGTGTTACTGAATTTCATAAAATCCGTACACGACTTATTGCCCATATGAAATATGTTTAACGAAATGGAATGCCAGAACAAGATGCCTCAGGTAGCGGTGTTTATAGCTTCCATCCGAGAACTCATGCATAAGGGACAGTTACAGTGTGTTTATAGTTAACCATTCTACTCTACACAAAATCGTAAACAAAAGCCGTGAGACAAATTTCTCATCGATGGAGAAAGAATTGTTAATTGAATAGGTACTGAAGTATAAGGATATCGTGGAAAATAAGAGCACGGATGCAGTGAATGTAGAAGGTAAAGATGGAAAAATTGGTGGGAAAGAATTGGAAACGAATTTAATTCCAATGCATGTGTCACTACTACAAGTATGAAAAAACTTTGTCAGTATTACGTAAACTTTAAAACGAGGTGCAAAGAAGGACAAGTGACGGACGTGTCAAGACGGGAGGTGGACAGTGTATTATCCACATAATTCATTGTATTATAAAATCGCAAAGGTTATTAATACTTGAAGGAAAGGCGAGATCGGCATATTACTTTCGATGCATGTTCTAACCTCTCTTATACTTCCGCAATAACATTCAGTACAACTTGGTTTGACGGTCTACAACTCTGTAGAAAATTTTGTTCTAACAATTCCTCAAAATCATTTCTCCTCATAGGTCGGCCGTACTAACGCCATTTGGACGGTCATAAATATAGCAAATCGACATCAACAGCTTCCCGCCATCTTGGTTATTTACATTGTTAAGGACTTAAGAACTGAAATTTGGTTTGTTAGTTTAACAAACGATTTAAAGCTAGTGTTAAGCTAACACTTTTTTGGTGAACTGCTATTTTTGTTAGAGCTATTGCTAAACTCGTGTTAAGTCTTAGCATCTGTTTGTGAGATCGGGAATTAATCAACAAATTACTTCATTAGATTTCTCTACAAATGTGCTTACATGATAATTATGCCATTTGATCTTAACTGAAATATATATTTTTCATCAGCAGTAAAAAGAGGGGTACTGCTTATAACAATGGGTAGTAAAATGTATGAAAGTGTTATGTGTATAACGGGATTGCAATCTCCTTGGCAGCTCATAGCATTTAAGTAAAATAACTAGTACATATGTATTGATGTTGTATAAGCAATTTTCAACACTATAAAATATAACCATTTTAATTATTCAGTGGCTGTATTATAAACGCCTGCCGTTTTGATGGTCAATAACCAACTATAATTAGTTCTTTTATTGGATGTACCATCCTCAATATTACAAAATTAAACCATGTTCATGTTGCAGATGACAAGAGTGCAATTTGCGAACTGTTGAGCGAAAAACTCCCAGATTGAGAATAACTGCCCTTTTGATCAATGAGGACATGTATTATCGATGAAGTTTTAGTTAAGTGTACTCAATGAATATACACAACATCTGGCAGACAAATGTTCCTCTAGTGAAATGTTAAAGAGAAGAGAGGGAAAGAATAAAAGGGAACCAGGATCATGGCAACTCACTGAAATCACTAGAGAGACAAACGAAAAACATACTAGGCTCCACTTTTTAGTTTACTTCCATTTGTTTCCGGCTATGTAAAATTTCTCTCGACACCCTGTGATAGCATTGTAGTAGGTTGCCTCTGGTACCTGAATTGGAATAATAAACGATGTACTAATTCTCTCTTGGAAATAATCATTTCTTTCACTCTAGCCGTGTGTAGGCTAAGATTTGAATCAGTTGAGCCAGACTGAAAACTTCAATGCCATAGCCGGGATTTGAATCACAGATCTCGCGCTTTCCGTGCGATTGCTCTAACTAACTGAGTTACTATGGCCAACATGCCGACATGACATTAAATTCTCCAACTGACTCATATGTTTCCCGGTAGACCACTAGGGGTACTCATATACAATGAGATATACAACTTTCGTGACGACTTACTATGCTGTAAGTACTTAAGTCCGAGGCTTCATAGTTAAACCACTATGTTTTTTCAGGTAAATTGATGGAAATAATCATTTCTTCCACACTAGTCCTGTGTATGCTAAGGTTTGAATCAGTAGAGCCAGACTGAAAAAGTCATTGCCATAGCCGGGATTTGAACCACATATGTCCCGCTCTCCGTGCGACTGCTCTAACCTACTGAGCTACTATGGCCAACATGCCAACATGACATTAAATTTTCCAACTGACTCATATATTTCCCGGTAGACCACTAGGGGTACTCATATACAATGAGATATACAACTTTCGTGACGACTTACTATGCTGTAAGAACTTAAGTCCGAGGCTTCATAGTTATACCACTATGATTTTCAGGTAAATTGATGGAAATAACATTTCTTCCACACTAGCCCTGTGTGTGCTAAGTTTGAATCAGTAGAACCAGACTGAAAAATTCAATGCCATAGTCGGGTATTGAACCACAGATCTCCCGCTCTCCGTGCGGTTGCTCTAACCAACTGAGCTACTATGGCCAACATCCCGACATGACATTAAATTCTAATTCTCTCTTGTTCAATCACGGATGAAACGAGTGGCAGTAAGGAAGGGAAGGCAGACATATGTGGTTGGGATTGATCCTAAGTGCGTGGCTCACGGTAGTTAAAAATGAGCTGTAACATTTGGGTAAATCAGGTCTGACAGTGTTCAAGTATAGATGGACTACGTGATTGACGTCTTTTTGTTGGTAACGATGAATCGGATTACGAGTATGATGGACTTCAACCATACGCATTAAGAATGTCTTGTAATCGCTAATCATTCATGCAGTTGGAGGATAGATATTGGGCATTATTAAGCAGGGTATTTCAGGATAAAAGAAGCAGATAATAGACTGTGGAGGGAGGAAAGGCAATCATATAAATAATATGTTGTATAACGTTTGGATTATAGATGTTATAAAAAGCACTCTCTATTTTTCTTGTAGCCTAGCACAATTATTCTCTCCATTGAGCGGCTCAAGGAAACGCGGACCCTTTTTTCCTTTCTTTCTTTTGTTTCCTTAGCGAAGTTAATAATGGCAGGAATCACATCCCCCGAACGGTACATAAAGCAAAGAAAAACTGTGATCGTATAATCTAGAATGCCCGCATGTTCTAATACAGAGATAGCTGCAGTTAAGTGTCCATTATTTACATACTTCTAATGCGGTAGTGCTTAGTATTGTTCAAGACCCGGTGTAATGTCTTACATATCAACAGAGATCCACTGAAGCTGAAGGAAGACGCTTTCGTTTAACACTACTATGGTATTATTCAACGGATTCATGCCATATGGGATCTGGCTCGAAATTACGACTTCCTCTGCCCTGACTCGTGACTTTATCGGGGACTGTTGCGGCACATGCCAATCAGTAGCACCAATTGAACTTACAGACGGACTTGCAACAGGATAAATTGCAAAATGCGTGTCGATGGATGATTAATTATTCTCGCCATTGTTGACGATCTGGTAGAATTCTTGTAGATGCCTCGGTGCTCTGGACTGCATATTAAGTGTAGTTGCAGCCTTGTCTCTGGCCGTAGTATTGGAGTGAAAAATATTTTATTCCGAAATGGTTGGAAAATAACCTTTAGGTATTTACTCCGAAAAATGTTTATTAATTAATTTATAATATAAAACTCTGTAGATGCTGTCCTTTCATAAAGGGATTACTGTTGCACCATTGAGCTCTACGTTTCTGCAAACTTGGGGACCGACACCAAAAAAACACATCGTATTATGAGGACGTTCCTGCAGAATGACGCCAAGTTATCTGAATATTCTGGATTATCTGAGCACGATGTTTCTAGAACAACTAAATTACTTCTAGCCTATGGTCTAAGTCTGCATATTGCGTAATTGCGAGGGTGGGTCAAAAAGTAATGCCTCCTACTTTTTTCCCTTAAATAAGTAAGTTATGTGAAAATTTTGAATTTGGCGCAATTCCTCCAACCTTCTTTTCCAATCCCCAGCAGTATTAACTTCATAAGTCAACAGGTGGCAGTACTGCATCCTCTTACAAAATGGCTGACATCGACATTCGTATTAGACAGCGTTCTGTGATTGAATTTTTAACTGCGGAAGGTGACACGCCAATTCGTATTCACGAAAGGCTAAAAAATGTGTATGGTGATACAACGTTGGATGTCAGCACTGTTAGACGATGGGTTCGTCGCTGTAACGAAGCTGAAGGGCAAACACCATTGGCAGATGAAAAGCGAAGCGGCAGGCCGGTGACTGCAGTGACTCCATGCAACATTCAGCGAGTCGATGACATCATTTGTGGTAACAACAGGTGAATTGTGTCGCATTACCTCCCTCAGTGAAGGCAGTGTGATGACGATTATTCAACAACTGGGTTACTCCAAAGTTTGTTTACGTTGGGTACCAAGAATGTTAACCGCCCAAAACAAAGAAACAAGGAAAACAATAGCCTCCGAACACTTGCAGCGCTTCAATTTGGAGGGAGAAGAGTTCCTGGAAAAAATTGTTACTGGAGGCGAAACGTGGGTTCATTTTTTGAACCTGAATCAAAGAGGCAATCAATGGAATGGCATCACACAACGTCACCGAAGAAAAAATAATCAAAACTAAGCGGTTGGCAGAGAAAGTTGTGGAGACAGTATTTTGGGATGCAGAGGGTTTATGATTGATGTTTTGGAGCAGGGATGCACCATAAATGCTGTCCAATACGTCAGAACTCTCAGAACGCTGAAAGCACGTCTTCGCTGAGTTCGCCCAGCAGAAACTATGGTGGATGTTCTTCTTTTTCATGACAATGCAAGACCACACACCAGCCGTTACACCACTGCAGAAATTGAGAAATTGGGGTGGTAAGTCTTACTTCACCCCCCATACAGCCCTGACCTGGTAACATCAGACTTCCATCTGTTCTGGCCACTAAAGGAAGCTCATCGTGGGATTCGTTTTGATGATGAGGAGGCTGTAAAAACGTCCGTACGTCATTGGCTTAGGAAGCAAGACCGTGTGTTTTAACACACTATAATACATACCCTAGTTAAAATTTGGACCAAAACTGTGGAAAAGGATGGAAATTATATTGAATGGTGACAAATTAATCATCAATGTTGTAGTTTTCAAGCTATGTAAATTGGCTTCAATTTTCTTGGCAATTAAAAGAGAAAATTTAGGAGACATTACCTTTGACCCACCCTCGTATATTATTGTAATGATCAATAGCAACACTATTACGTAACTTGTATCATTCTTTGGCCGAACCAATTTCACATTTCCTATTTTGCATTAATTACCTTTTCCAGAAAAATTTAGAACAAGTTCTGAAATATTTGAAAAATATGAAATAACCGTCACAGACTAATTGCTTTATTGACAAATGTTAGATAAGCCAGTTATCAATAATTATTATAAATGGTGGAAAGTAAAATTTAGTGCAGCACTACTTTTATGGCACATTCGTCAAGTTGATATTTGTAATTACAGTAAGATAATTTACTTGCGTTCGACGGCAGACGATTAAAAGAAAGGTTTACTTCAATCTGGAAGTACAAAAGACTGTGCTGAGATATTTTATTTCTTTAACCACCACTAATGCAGTACTTTTTTTACCAAGGTAGGCCGTAAGAGAGGTAAAATTGAGATACAGGGGAAGACTTGCTCGTTATTTGCACATAAATATGTAACAAAAATTTACTCGGATGAGCATTAAATCAACATTTACTCTAAAAAAGAACGGTTCTGTGGAATTGAGATCAATAATATTTTAATCTGTTTACCATGTTAAGTACCAATAACCGCTAGTCAGAAAACAGCGGTGGTGGATTTAGTTCACGTATGTAAAAACATTAAATGCCTACGACATTCCTTAAACTGATAAGCAGCTCGGTATTTCGATATTTGCTTAGCTAAATTTCAGAGTCCATTAGCTATGCTAGCCACTAAGAAAAGAAATTTGGAAGAATTATTTCTCTACATGAATAATAGAGAGATTAAATTAGTGGATAACTTGAAGTATCTTGGAGTTATTTTAGACAGACGTTCCGAAATCATCTTGATTATGTAGCCAGGAAGGCTAGTAAACTTCTAACCGTACTGTCTGCTTTAAACGAGACCAACATGGGGCCTAAACTCCTCTATATTGAAGTTAATTTATAAAGGGGCCGTTCAACCTATGGTTCCCTATTGTGCAGGAGCATTGCACAGACAAAATTATTACAGATACAGCGTGGATACATCTTAAGAATCATCCGAGGATACCGCAACATCTCCACTCCAGCAACGCTCACTGTTGCTAATATTGAACCCATCTTTCTTACTGGTGTATATAAGGCAAATATCAGCAACATTAGAAGTGGCCGAGCTTTGCCACAACATATTTCACACCTGAAACTTAAACAACCACTTAAACAAGCTTCTCATCCAGCCACTGGTGTCTCTAGTCTTCTTGAAGATTTTGCAGCAGAATACCACCAGTACTCCATTTACACAGATGGCTCTCGGATAGCTGAAGGGCTTAGTAAAAATGCTAAAGTAGGATGTGCGTTTGTGGTATTCTCTCGCTCCATAGAATGCCATTCTTCCATGCTCAGACTTGTCCAGGAGTGTTCAGTTTTTCAAGCTGAATTATCAGCAATTCGTGAAGCAGTGAACTGGTGCAACAACTTACAATGTACCGCTCGCCTTTACAGTGACTCACAAGCAGCAATTGCAGCTTTGAAAGATACCAAAAACAGCAGTCCCATTACAGCTGAAATAAGAAGTCAGTTATTAAGTGGTTCTCATCTGTGCATTTCATGGGTCAGAAGGCACGTGGAGATTGCCGGAAATGAACGTGCAGATGAACTTGCAAAGAGAGCTGCGACTTCAAATCTTCCAGAGGCTTACACTCTATGCCCTATTTCTTATGTGAGGCAAATCTTAAAGGAAACTGGAATGAATTCTAGTTAACAAGTGATTGTGGTGCTTTGACTAAGGATTTATATTTCTCAACAGTTTCTGACAGACATAAATGTAAATTCCTTAATCCTATGTTCTCACTCAGTTCTTAACTGGATATGGCAAATTTTCAGCTTACTTATTTCGATTCAAAATTAAATCCACATCTCATTGAATTTGTGGAATTCATCTTCAAGATGATTTGTTTTGATTGCCCGTTTTTTCTGTTTTGAAAGATACGAACTTGAATTGTGGCTTCAATCCTTAGGTTACACTTACTCAAAACCACTTACACATATTCCGATGAATTACAAAACGTATCAATTTTTCATGACGTTCTTAAACATAATATTTCTTAAGCTAAATGATTCATCTTGATGTTTACTGTTTATCAGCTTGATATAGAATTTTGTTATATTTTTGTAAATTGTATTGTGTACATAAATTTGTAAGCTCTATTCCTAATATACCTTCGGGTAAAATAGGAATCAAAAATTGGATAGTAAATAAATAAATTTCAGAGTCCGATGTACTTGATTAGTTTCTCTTTTTCATTCGAGGTGGCGCTTAGTGCCGTTCCATTCCAGTGACAAAAGTCGTTATTATCTGTGGTATGCATATTGCACCATATAACTGAGCATTATTTCATTATTTCGATTTTCATATAAATGTGTTCAATAAATCACCTTAATTGTGTACTAACAGCGCATACCAAAATATAAATTTTATTGTTTTAATTTCCTCAATTAGTGACCAGTTTGCCTATATATGTACATTGCCGATTTGTTTGTTTATTCATTCGTTTATTTTCAACACCCTGGAGGGCAACGCTAGTTTTATTAATAAAGAGGTGTTAACAAGCAATATAATATGCGTGCAGACACATGGAACGCTGAAGAACGTATCATAGCTACTTATAAAATGTACATACTCTTTTTCTGATATTCAAACCACAAAATATGGATTTTAAACAAAGATATAATTTCCATTACAGGCTCTGAATAAAACAAAATGACAAAAGATGCATATGATTTGTTTAATGTTGGACAATATTTACTATAAATGTAACACTATTATTGAAAAATAAGACCTGAAGTTTTCCTGGCGACGAATATATTTCAGATATTCTGGGGAAGCAAGCTAGGTGAAAAGACGATTAGAAATTGACGTTTCGGGTGCACACATTTCTCCCATTATCAGGATATTTAAAGAAATGCTAAATCACAAAATATATTACTGGATATAACACAAATAACAACAAAGGCCAATATTCGCAATTCTGAACAAAGGACTGTTTCAGTAAATTAAATGCCAGGTCAGGAGATGGCGTGAGTGTAGGAATTTAATTAGGTCAAAGAAACGTAACTACTTAACTTGGTGATCAAGCTGTACAGATCTGTGCTCCTTAAGCCGACTGATTTCCATTTTAAGGCCGGTTTCCAGAAAGAGTTGAACTGAGATCCAGCATCATGATTAAACGTGCTCCTCTCGGAGGAACTGGCCGGTCTCCTTATCTCTGCGCTCCCAGTTGCTGTTGCATATTACAAAGATGGTCGTCTCCCGAAAGTTGGCTCTATGGTCATTACAAAACAATGCTCTGTCAGTCCAGACCTCTAAGTTGCATTAAACGAATGCTCCGCCCATGTTCGTTTATTCTGTTAGCAATGGTCCTTCCGGTTTGTCCTATATATGGTGTGCCACATTCACAGGGAATGCATTTAAGGCAAGGCTACACTGAAAATTCGCGGAAAATGTTGAAAATCATGAAATTTTCTTCTTTGGCATTTTTGGTAGCTTAGGGTTTGTGGTAATAGATGACGTGCTATTTTTATCATTTGAACCATTTTAGGCCATAACGTAACTATTTAAAGATACCTTTAACATTACTTTAAAGTTAATAACACTTTTCAGTATGCAAAATGCCTCACGCGTCAAAGTTTTTCATTTAACTTAATGAAACTTACAGGATAGGTCCACAATATGAAAATAAGAAACTTCACATTTCCCCGTTTTTGTTAAATCTCATGTTTAGGAAATTATAGTGTTAAGGAATTAAAAAGGTTAATATTTTATATATTTGGAGAAATAACATATGGAAAATATTTTAGAACAAATGATAAAAGAATATTCCAAAAAATAAGAATGTAGATCTTTTAAAATTGCTCTGTACTACCCGAAAACAAAAACTCAACTTAAAAGCTCAAATTTTTTTACGGGTAGAGCATTTTTAATTTTTACAATATTTTCTAGAAAAATAATAAATAATTAATCAACTGTTTGGTGCAGCAGCATAAAAATTTACATGCAAGTTTAAAATGGTATTCTAAATATGTGGCTAAATTTTCTTAATGACAGGTTTATTATTACAGAAGTTGAAATTTTCAGTGTAGCCTTGCCTTAAATTACTGGAACAGTCTTTTGTTGAGTGCGAAAATTGCTAGTGTTTTGTCTTTGTTGATATTTGTGTTATATCCAATAATACATTTTGTAGTTATAGCATTTCTTAAAATATCCTGATGATGGGAGCGATGTACACTCCCGAAAGGTCGATCTCAAATCGTCTTTTAATCTGGCTCGTTGATTGCCGAGATCTGGAATACTATTATTGCAGTGGATTCGTTCCATTAGTTAAATGTTGGTTAAAACGTATGCTCAACATTATAATAACTTGATGATGATGATGAGGATGATGATGATGATTGTTATGTGTGTAATGGCGCTCAACTTCCAGGTCATCAGCACCTTTAAAAAGCCAATTTGGCTAAAGAACTAAGTAAAAAGGATAAAAAATGCTAAAAGACTAAAAGACAAACAAATAAAATCAATATAATATAAAGTATTAACCGGGCTTGTGGGCCGTGGTTTACTGGGCTCCTTCTTCATCTTCCCAGACGTTTCGTCTGCCGCTGTGGCAGACATCTTCAGTGGCAGTGCGATCGAAGTGTCCTGTTGAGACTTCCGTCAGGACCGTTGTCTGTTTTCTATATGTAAGCCCAGAACTCAAAAATAAGAATTCGGTTCAATACTAAATCTGGAATTTATTTTCTAAAGAAGTCACACAAATATTTTGAAGTAAAATCTCCAATCGTAACTAGACTTAAAATAAGAAACATTCGTTAAATTTTTGAAAAATGGCGTAAACAGTTCTGATTAAAATGCAGTGGGATCCATATGAACCTAAACCATTTCAATAGGCCATAACTTTTGAACCAATAACACCACCCACGTGCAACTTTGGGAGAAATTAATACACATTTCACTATTTACATCTCAGAGAAAATGTTGGAAGTGTCCCCACTAGCATCTATACATGTTTGCACTCGTCTCACCATATTTTCCGAAGTTTTATGGAGATAATATCGAATTGAGAGAAGATTATTTCCAGCAAGATGGAGCAACGTGCCATACATCTAATGAACCATGGAACTTGTAACCAGTTTCTTTGATAATCGAATAATCTCAAAAGGTATGTGACCCCCGAGATCCCCTGACTTAACCTCCCGGATATTTTCTTGTGGGGTTGTCTAAAAATAGAGAGTACAAGAATAGGCCACAGACAATCGATGTTCTCAAGAAATCCATTCGAACCGAAATAAGTAACATTGGAGAGGATACTCTCCGTAAAACTTGAGAGAATATGGTGAGACGAGTACAAACATGTATAGATGCTTGTGGAGGACACTTCCAATATTTTCTCTGAGATGTATATTGTGTAATGAAATCTCCCAGTTGTGTATTATATTGTCCTAAAGCTGCACGTGTGTCCTATTATTTGTTCAAAACGTATGAGCAATTGAAATGGTTCAGTTTTATACGGATCGCACTGTACCATGTATTAAAGACATTTTCAGGACTAATAAAATGTATAACTTACAGTTTCTGAGAATATCCTGTAAAGTTCTCTTTATTCTGATTGAAAATTTTATAATACGTATACTGTAGGAGGTGCACAACATCTTTTTACATTAACAATGTAGATCACGTAAGATAAAATTTATGTGACCTTAATTTCTTAATTTCTTACCAGATATTTTTTGTTATTAATTGGAGCTTTCAGATACTTCATATTTTTCTCTACTGTCGATCGTCATTCTTTTCTTTCTCTATTTCTCTTTTGTGTTGATGTGCCGGATTTGTCACGGGATTTGTTACCCTGTGTACGGTCGGCTGCATTTTCAGTAATAGTTTTTTGGTTCACTAAATATCGCTCGTGCTATCAATGTTTATCGTTTGTTTGTGTGTCAGGGATAGGTTATCATCGCTGCCTGGCATTTGGTTCCGCATTTTCTAGAACGTGTGAGCGTTGAGTTTGGTGCCTTGATGTGCAGTGCGCTTTGTTGGCAAGCATCGCCACAACTTTTATCCTTAATACGCTTTTGCATTCAAATTTTCAAAGGCGTTTCTTGTTCCTGTTCGATTGTTTTGCGTACCAGTTCTAATAATTATTGTTAGCCGCCGTAATTAATGATTATCAGTGTAAATGAAAATGTGTAATAACGTACTGATTACACAGAAAAAGCAGCTCGTTACAGTGGAGTAATAAAATGATGATGATGATGATGATGATGATGATGATGATGATGATGATGATGATGATGATGATGATGATGATGATGATGATGATGATGATGATGATATTTTTTCATGCTGATCTTTTTATGAGCTCTTTCGAAATTCAAGCCATTAAAGCGTTTCCTTTGATTTTGAAAACATGGTATAGATATGTTGATGATATTTTTGCTATTGTTCCTGAAAAACAAATTAATGATGCTTTAAAATTACTAAATATAAAAGATAAAGCTATAAAATTCACATTAAAAACTGAAATTAATGAATTTCTTCCTTTTCTAGATTTTAAAATAATAACAAATAATAACAAATTAGATTTTGGTATTTATAAGAAATCTACTCATATTGATAATTATATAAAAAATAAAAGTTTTAAACCTCTTTCACATAAATTTGCTGTTTTAATAGTTTGATTTATAGATTAATAAATATACCCCTGAATAAAGAAGAATTTAATAAACAATATAATCATATTATTAATACTGCTTTAATTAATGGTTTTAATGAAGATTTTATACAAAGGAAGTTTGAAAAATTTAATATCAAAAAAGTATTAATGATATTTCTATTCCTAATATAATAAAAGGTGATTATAAATTTAAAACATTTACTTACCATCCTTGGGTTAATAAACATTTTCAAAATTTTTGTAAAGAAGTTGCTATAACTTTAGTTGCTCAAAATAAATATAGTATTAAACATTTATTACAATTTTCTAAAAAAGATAAAATTCCTAATAATAAAAATTCTGGTATTTATCAATTTATTTGTTTAGATTGTGAGCAGGTTTATATTAGAAAGACGGAACGTAGTTTGGAAACCAGAAAGATAGAACATTTTCGTAACATTCAATATAAACAAATTGATAAATCAGCCATAGCAGATCATTTTTGGTCATTTAACCATGAAATAAATCCCGAAGTTAAATTATTAAAACAAGTAAATGGGCCCATAGATTTAATAGTGTGGGAAAATATTTATTTTAAGAAATAAGCATCGCGTAATGAATTTTGACATACCGGCAATTAATTCTGTTTTAAGGTTTGTTTCGTCTTCAGATGTTGGTAATACGTAAATACATGGTAACCTTGACAACGAAGTGTGTTGACTGAAGATGTGCGCAGATGTCTATGAAATCGATTTCGTATAAACAAGATAGAAGTATTAACATCAACTTCTTAAGATAAGTGGAAGTTAATCAGTAAATATTTTTATTTGTTTAATAATGTGTAATAACGTGTTTCTGAGCCGCTTTTACTGTCATTGTATTTTTGTATCACTTTCAACTTATTTAGGGTACAGTTGTAATCTTTCTTTCTGCAATAAAAGTCTAAAACCGGCAATTAAAAATCTAAAATGTAAATCATTACTCTATTGACATGCATTACTTTATTTTTATTTCTTTGCAATACTCTTTAAGAAGATCGGGTTTTTAAAGGACGAATGTATGTGGATTTTAGATTGTTTTATATTTTAGACTATTAACAAAAGGCATTAATAAAACAATGTATGCTTAATAAATATTGGGATTCAATTTTCATATCATACGGTGATACCGAAATTAAGGGATGCAATGCATAAAGAATCGTAATGGATTACAAAGGAATGTATAATTGTTGTGAAACGCGTGCACGTGCAGTTGAGTTAAATAGCATTGTGTTGAATAGTTGTTTTAACAAAAGAAAGTAAGAAACAGTTTTCTTAGCAAAAGTTCTAAAGGGATAGCATTTCAAAGGGTATTCCTCGGAACCTTAATAATGGCATGATCGAGACTAATAATCACAATGGACAAAATAGTCACAAAGGAGTTTTGTGTGAGTAGAGAAGGTTTCCAGAAGTGAAAGTTACACACACAGGCAGAGGTGCCCAGGGAGGACACGATCCGCGGCTGACGGCCGATTAAAACAGTCATCAGTTTTCTGTCTTGGGCGAAGGCAAGAATTAAATACTATCGCGTACTAAGTACTCTACATACGGCCACCCTCAACAGTGAAATATTGATAACCTTGGTCGGCAACTTCGAGTTTGATGTGATGATAAAAAGAAGCAGTCATAAAATCAGTTTCAAACAGGCATTCCAGTGTCATTCGCACCATCCTTACTCACATACATACCCACGCTTACCCTGAGAGTAACCTCTTTGCTTTACCCTGCGCCACAATCATTTTATTTCGCTTCAACGTCCATGCAGAGAGGGATAGGAGAGTAAAAAATTTGGAAATTGTATATTTGTATTAGTCTTATTGGATATTAGTAATGTTCAAGTTCCGTAGTGACTGTTGTTTTTCATCTTTCAGTTCGTAAAAATGCAATTGAGGCAGTATACAATAATCTGGAATGTCCAAAATTTGTAATCAGGCAAAAGTAGAAGTAGCAGCTAGAAAAGGGAATTATGAAACGGAGGGCTCAATTTAGGTATGCTAAAATAGAGTGTCGTTGAAATCAATCCCAGACATTTCATTTTTCAGGTTTAAATGGATGCCTAAGCTGGAGGTTTTGTATGTAGTAGACAGTGGCACCTGCGTCCTTTTACTGATAGAAGGCGCCCACTTCCCTGCTCCTGGATATACCGTTATTCAAGATGGCGGACAACAGTGTAAACGTCCACATGGAATAGCATGTTGTGATGAAAGTTTTAGTGAAGGAGGGCATTTAAAACCAGCTGAAATTTACAGAAGACTTCAGGCTAAGTGCAGTGATGAGACAGTCGCAGTAAGGCATCTGAATGCTGTAAGCGTTTCTAGGATGACCGTATCTAGATCACTGACAATCCAGATCACAGTCATTCCTGAGAACTTTCAGCACGTAGAGGAACTGATCCTAGCCAATTGTCGCATAACCTGTCCTGAAATTGCAATCTGTGTTTGGAACAGTGAACACAATAATTCATGATCATTTGTTGTTCCGAAAAGTGAATGCACGCTGTGTCCCCAAAGCAGTTGTCTGCTTTAGACAGACACAGAAGAGTTGAAATCTGTAGACAACTGAAGGACTGCTATGTCACAGACACCGCCATTCTACGCCAGAGTGTGCGCACCTGATCGCGGCTTGAAGGGCGACGCCTGCAGCAGCGCCCGAGGGCGTGTGGCCGACCTGGACACACCCTAATATCCCAACCCCAAATCCCATCTGGCCTCTCGCTTCTGGTTCCCCTTCTACTTGACGGATCGCTAGCGACTGTCCTAAGTGAGGCGGATTCGGGCACTGTCCCCTTTCATCGGAGGTACACCCCGGCACCAAAAGCACCAGCAGAGACCAACATCACTGTCATTTTAGATAGACAAAAAGCCAGCGCAAAGCAACATTACCTACTCAAACGCACGGGTAAATCCGCACAGCGGATAGGTACCGTGGCGTGTTACCCTCCCCCCGGGAGAACCCGGGCGACCTGCTCTTGGCTCTTGGCTTGGACCGCTATGAAAGGGAAGGCCAGGATTTTCTGAATCGCATCATTACATTTGACGAAACATAGGTTCACCAAAAGAGCATCAATGCAGTGGAAGCATATGGACTCACCACCTCCCATGAAACTTCGAACAGTTTCTTCTGCTGTCAAAGTGCTGGCAAGTGTATTCTGGAACAAACAGGGCATTATCCACGTTGGCCTTTACCCCATTGTTTCACTATCAACAGTGAGTGTTACTTCGTTTTCTGCGTGATGTGCATAAGAGTTTACGGCAGAAACGTCCGTGTTTGATCACAAATGTTCTCCTTTTGCAAGGCACATTGCAAACATTCATGGGACTCGTCAGGGAGATCTTGCCATATTCCCCCTATAGTCGTGACTAAGCGCCAAGTGACTTCCACCTGTTTGGGAGATGGAATTCCTCGGAGGAATACACTTCAACACTGATGATGAAGTGAAGCATGATGTCCTACAATGGTTCCGTTAGAATTCTAAAATTTTCTAAGCTGAAGCATTTACGGCGTTAGTCAAATGCTTGTATAAGTGCATAACTGTAGCTGGAGATTATGTGTCAAAATAAAATCCATTTTCCACACTTTGAAATTTGTTCTTAAATTTGATTTTAAACAATGTCCCAGATTGACTTGAATGACCCTCGTATAAAACATGTTTGTAAACTACTTCAGTTGCCGGATATCCAAGTAAAACGTTCTTTTAAACCCCAAGTCCATAATGCTGTTTAACCTAAACATTGCATCAATCGATTTGGAATTAACTTGTTGCATTGAAATTATGACAGCTTTAACTTCTGTGATCATAGAGTTTGCCGTTGGCAGTATATGTTTAACAATTATGTGCGTTACAGTTATCCATTCGTCTTAATCTACGGAATGCTAAAGCACTTTCAATTACTCTTCCAGGATAGCTGCAAATATTGGTAGCTGACCCAGAATACGTTAAAGTTCGTGTAAATTTAAATATTTCTAAATTTTAAGAATATATTCGTAGCATAATGTCCACGGGATCACCATGATGGTTCAGTGCAAGAACATTTTGATCATCTAGGTTTGAGACTGAAGTCCCACATTTAGTGCATTCTCAGCCGCTTTGAGAATGAACTGAATGAGCCTGGGTGGATGCACGATGTTAGATATAATGATTTCATCGAGGTAAAATGAATACAGATGTAATGGCCATACTTATCGATCATCTTGGTCGGAATACCTGTTAGCATGCGCCTCTTACTCAAAGTTGCTGGGTGATTCCTTGGTTTTATCGGTAGTCTAGTTGGACGAAGGGAAGTGTCATGTCACACATGTCAGGCTTGTGTTTAACTGATGTATGATGGCGATCAAGCGCATAGCGATTAAATCAATCTAGCCGCTTCAGCACCTTCACTGCAGGTACAGTATTACTAGATGGGAGATACTGAAAGCTCCATTTTCTCAGCACCGTATTTATTCAGCTGCTGGCATAACACTGCGTAAGTCACCTAAGAATGCATGTAATACCTTGTTTATTGAATGGAAGGCTTAAGTATTAAACTAAGAAATTGTAGTATAATTTATGTCATGACAATACATAAATTAACTATATAAAATGTATATACTGCTAAAGTTTACCGATGGTCCATCAACAAGGCTGTTAAGGGGATGCAGCACCGAAAACCCTAAATCCAGCAATTTTCAACCAATATTTTTGAAATTTTTACCACTTAGTTATGATGCACACTGGAGACAGAATCCAAATTTTGAATTCAATATCTTCAATAGTTTTTGAGTAATTAATTTTTGAAATTCAAAATTTGGGTAAAATTCAAAACGCTCAACGTCATGAAAATTTTCAAAATTTTCATTTTTATATTTCTAAAAATATTCAGATGGTTATGATGAAAAGATCTGTCATATGAATTTCTTATACTGCTTTTAGTTTCATAGGGAAAACATTAGGTGTGGAGCTAACAAAAAAGCCAAAAAATGATTAAACCTTTGACTTTATAGATCAATAAGTTTAAAATATAATGAATATGAATAATTCATATGACAGAAAACTTTGTTTGCTTTCTAAGAATGTGTTGAAAATGTTAGAGGGACTGAATAAAAACTGCATCGTGTGGGACATATTGAATGACAACAAATATTGAAAAAACTATAACTGAGTAAATCAAATTTTAAAATCCAAAACATTCTCCTTCTCAGACATGCCTTGAAGCAGATTAAAACCTCTCCCAGATAGATAAATTGGACAACCCTGCCTCTTCCTTCTCTCTTCTGCAGCAGTTTTCTTCAATTTCAGTTTCCTTCTGGATGTTTTAGAAGTTACCTTAGCAGAAATTGCTGAATGAAGTAAGCATAATTGGTCCTTTCCTTGGCTAATTTTTGCAGATGCTGGTGAAATCTTTGTCCATTACGTCTGACTGCAGCTTGAGTGAGGCAGAGCAACAAAAATTGAATTCTATGATGGTTGATGTCATAGCAACCTAAAGTCTCTTCTTTGACACAAGTATTTCTTTTTGGCAATTATGCCATATCATGCTGTTTAAACTTTCATTTACATTTTGTGTCTTACCCAATGTACACCTCCTTAGGATTTCATCTGATGCCAGCCTTTGGTACACAGACATTAGTTTCCTTACCACATCACGCCTCAATTATGTTCCCATTGCTGTGTTATGTTTAGGTATCATATCCCATGTAACGTTTAGCCTATTCATGATCCTAACTACGTACACAGTCAACAAAAGGTCAGTTGTTTCAAAGAATGTTTCACATATAACCTATATAACAGTTATATACACGTTTTGATGTACAAAATGCCTTTATAAATGTTAAATGGCACAATAAAACTCAATTATATATAAACAGTTTAACGACAAATACAAGAAAATCAATACCAAGTTAGTAACTCACACAAGAGCAAAAATATAAACATTACTATTTGCTTTCAATGTTTGTAGCCAGTGTTTTGTTTCCATGGTGCCACATATTGTAAGAAATAACCATCATACCAACACACAAACTTCCACCAGAAACTTTGTCCAATAATTTCAAATGTATTAATTTAGTACATTCAATCGAACTCAAATGACAGAATTCTGTGAATCCAAGGGCCGGCATGCAGGTGTGCACGGGCATTTAAATTGTCATGTGAGGGTATTTAAATACCTGAAACTCATAAATTTAGTTGGATTATGATACTCTACGGTGCAAAGTATTATATTAGCTAAAAAACAAAACAAAAAATATGTTTTCCAATATTTTTAGCCAATTTTGATGCTGCATTCCATTAAACGACTTTAACGAGTTTAACGTGCAGAGAGGTAATTAGAACCTGGACTGTAAGCATGTTTTAGGAAAGGCAGCAATACCAAGGTAAATTGATTCCGGGGAATGTGAACTCCTACAAAATTAGAACTTAAGTGAATTCACAAAAAGTCGCGGACTCAGGTCTAGAAGTTCTGTAGAAGAAGAGAAAGTTTAAAACTCCTGGAAATTATCAACGAAATAAACAGTTGTACTTCTACGGTTTGTTCGCGTCATGTATGAACCTTGGTGGAAGTTGAAATGTTAGTGTTGGGTAAAGTAAGGCTAGTGGCATGCACTCATCCTTCGAATGACAGATCACTTACTGTGTTACGCTTTCGGGTCTGGGGTGATCACTTCTCTCCAACATATTTAGATTTAAATTTATTTATTTGTACAGTTTCAGCTACAGTATCACTACAATAACATTAACGTTATATTTACATGCATATTTTTACGTCCTCCAACGTCAAGTCATATCGGACGATGAATGAAATGGGTGATATGATGCTCAAATGAACCCGGGGGCCATAGAGCTTAGATTTACCCGTCATTCGTCTTTAAGAATAAGAGAAAAACCCAGAAAAAGCCTTATCCAGTTAACTCACTCTGACCGAGATTCGAACTCGGGATCTCTTCAATGTGAGGCAGACATGCTACCACCACGCCACCGAGGCGGGCGTACATGCACTTATTGTATATCCTGTACAAATACAGAAATTGCTGACCATAAGATTCACTCTCAGACTCAGGTCCCCTGGCTATAAGCCTTTGGTTTACCTGAGCAGATTGGTGTCATTTCTTCTTGACCTTCGCTTGTGTTACCCTAATCCACTTTTCTCTTAACTTATAAACAATTCTCCTATACATCTATTTTTCTTTTCACCCGTCCCCTTTAACAAGCGTAATCTCTTTCCTCACACTGTCCCATTTCTGATCCCATATTTTTCTCCTCCAATTCTCTGAAAATCTGAGACTTCGTTTCTTAATTATTACGGACATAATGCAATTTTGGAAATTAAGAGTCAGCAGTACTTTCTAACCAATTATCGTGAGTAATAACTAATCTTATGAGCGAATTAAACTAGTGTTATCTTTTACAACACGTCCATGCATATCCTGAAAGAAAGGATTCACAGCTCTACAGGGAGAACCCAGAAACTACCAGCCAGCAGAACAGCACAGACGGCTTAAAGAAACAAACGAACGGGATGAAGTTGACCGTTGCTGCAAAATTGTGGCAATTACATACCTTCTTCTACCTCAGGGCTTTGGATTGTTTTTAACCCGTTCCGGCTCTAAATTGGTCTGTCCATCTTTTCTTTGGTCTTCCCTGGTGTCTTCTTCCTATAGGTTTATAGTTTAAGGCTATTTTTGGTATTCTGTTATTATTCATCCTCTGAACATGTTCTTTCCATTGATTTCTATTTCTTTCAATAGTATGGTTTATTTCTTCTACTTTTAATTCTGTCCTAATATCCTGACTACGTTTTTTTTTTATCAATTTTGGTATATCCAGCTATTGCTCTCATGAATTTCATTTCTGATGACTGTATTCTCGTACTATTTCTTTTTGTTAGTGTCCATGTTTCTGTTCCATAGATCAGAGATGGTATTGCCACTGTTTTGTATAGTTTTATTATAGAGTCCTTTCTTGCTTTATTTTTAAACGTCCTTTTATTGTGCCTGTTATATAGTTAAATTTATTTATTTTCTCTATTATATCAGCTTTCCCTTGGTACGACACATTACTTCCTGTAATTTCTGCTCAATAATTATGTTATCTAACACTGTTTGTAATTTTAAATGCCATGGTTTTGGATTTATTTGCTGAAATTTTCATTCCATATTCTGTAGCAATTTTATCTAGACTATACAGCATTTTCTGCAGGTCATCATCATTTGTAGCCATTATTATTTGATTATCTGCATACAACATAGTTTTTAATTTAGCTCCTGATACATTAATGCCTCCATTGACTTTATTCGAACAAATCCTGACTATTTCGTCAACATACAACTAAAAAGTGCGGTTGATAAAGGACAGCCTTGTGTTACGCCACCATTATCTATTACTGGTTCCCTTATTTTTATTTTTATTTTTGTGTCAATGTACATACTTTTTATAACTTCAATTAGTTGTAAAGATATGCCTCTATTATTTAAAATTTTCCACAGTATCATTCGTGATACTTTGTCAAAAGCTTGATGATAGTCAATAAATAGTAAGTGGGTCTCTAAATTTTGTTCTCGTCGTTTTTCTATTATTTGTTTAAGAGTAAAAACATTGTCAATGGTGCTTCTTCGTTTTCTAAAACCTGTTTGTTCTTCTAGGAGTATTGCATCTGTTATTTTGTTTAACCGAGTACTTATTATTTTGGAATATATTTTGTAGGCAGCACACAATAAACTAAACCCTTTAAAATTTTCAGGTCTTGTTCTTTCCCTTTTCTTAAATATTAATAGCCCTTTAGCTATCTTCCATTCTTGCGGTATTTCTTTTGTTTCCCAACACTTGTTATATAGATACACTAATTTGTCATGTAATTCTTTAGGAGCATATTTAATTAATTCTAAATTAAAATTACCTATTCCGCAGGCATTCCTATTTCTACTTTTAGCTATACTTGCCATTAATTCTTCTACTTCTGAATGGTCTACTTCTGCTCTGTATAATTTATCTATTTTCCAATTATGTTTATCTCCTGTGTTCCAGAGGCTTTTCCTCTAATTCTTCATCTTTAATGATTTTTATATTTGCTTTGTCTTTTTCCATTGAATTTAGGTTTCTAATAAATTTATAAACTTCATCTTGGCAGCAATATAGGTTATGTTCTGGATGTGCTATGTATTTGTCCCAGTGTTCTCTATTTAGTTTCCTTCTATATTCTTTAACTTCGGCTCTTTCCTTATTATAATTCATTGTATTTTGTTCTGATCTGTCATTCAAGTACTGTAATTACATACCAAAAATACTATTTCACAAGATAGACACTCCAAGAATAACTATTTGGCCATAACCTAGTGTAATATTCAGTTTCTATGTTTTGCCTGAGCCATATGTAACTCCTTGTAACAGAGATTGCTCTTCCTATTGTGTGAAATAGAAGAGTCTACTTTACTGGTTTAACCGCCCTTGTAGTCGTAGCAAACTCAACTTTAAGGTCATTTACATGTTTATAAACAGCCCTGTTTGCTGTTTGATTTAATTAATAGGTATTAAATACGCCCAATTACACCAGAATGCAGGCGGAAGCACTGATAGCTCGTATTAACCACGCAGCACCACAAACAAAACCACTCACATCAGTGCCTGTCCGTTACGCTTGTCTATAGCGGACTGACAGCCTCACAACACGACAGAACTCGCACAGGACACGAAGCGGAAATATATTTCCTAAACTGTGATATCCCTCTCTTTGTCTTTTTCTTTTTTTGTAATTTACGTCCTCCAACGTTAAGTCATATCGGACGATGAATGAAATGGGAGAAATGATGCTCAAATGAGCCCGGGGTCCATAGAGCTTCGCGCTACCCGACATTCGTCTTTCAGGATAAGGGAAACCCCCGGAAAAAACCTTATCCAGATAACTTACCCTGACAGAGATTCAAACTCGGGACCTCTTGAACGTGAGGCAGACATGCTACCGCTACGCTACCGAGGCGGGCGATCTCCCTCCTACTATTGCGTCCCCCTCTGGGAGAATTCTTTCCCTTCCTGGATTGTGACACAGGGATAGTGTGATGACAATGCATTGTAAAAGAACAGAATTTGAAAGCCATTTCATTCCTCGCTTGGTAAGTTTTTCACTATCGGTTTAAGATAGAATGGGATAGTATAGAAGTCTACGGAACGGATTCGGCACATTGACCAGACTGATCCTTTGAACCTATGTCCCAGGTGGGGCATCCCCGGAAGGAGGGATGAGGCAAGAAGAGACAAAGGGTGGCGAAATCCAAGGAGTCACGACAGTGCAGGAGGCTGAGCTCCAACATTTACCAGTTTGAAACACACTGGCAGTCCAGTAAAATCAGCATCCCTCCTTCCGTGGCTCCGGAACAGTCCACAATCAGGCTTGGGGATATTTTGTATATAATTTACGTCCTCCAACGTTAATCATATCGGATAATGAATGGAATGGGTGAAATGATGCTCAAATGAGCCCAGGGTCCATAGAGCTTAGAGATACCCGACATTCGCCTTTGAGGATAAGGGAAAACCCCGGAAAAAACCTTATCCAGGTAACTTACCCTGACCGACATTCGAACTTGAGACCTCTTGAACGTGAGGCAGACATGCTACCACCACGCTAACGAGGTGGTACTAGCTCGGCTCGGAGACGAAGACTGTCCCACCGGAAGATGAAGGTGATTACCAGCATATCATCCTGCTATGCAACGCCCAGACATCCGCCGATACTTCTACTCTAAAACAGACCAACAGGTGAAAGATGATGTGAAATGACAGTGGAGATGAAGTGTATTGACAGGAAATTCGGGAGATGTAATTAAGCAACTCAGCATTCACTTGGCGACCCGGGGAAAACCCCGAAAAAATCTCTAAATCAGGTAGGTCAGCCACGTGAATTGAACCCAGTCTTCTCGAATGCAGGCCACAGACGAAACCTCATGACCAATCCCATATAAAGAAACTGCCTGAATCAAATCCGTACTATCGGTTTAACTTTTAGTGTTCCTCTCTAGAAGACAATGTGAGTAATGGGTATATTTTACTAACAAGAGGTGAAAAGAGCAATACGCTTTTATATACAAGATTTTTGGAAGAGCCAGTACACATAATAATATAGATCGCTTTATTTTAATACATACTACCTTTTGGTTTATTGATTTTTATTATCTTTTCTTGCTATAAGTATGCCTTACTTTCCTACTGCAGTTACACTATTCGAAATCGGCCGCTACAAACTTCAGAATTTTAGCGTTGATAAAATATAGAAATTGGGATACGCTATGTGTTACGCTATGTGTGTTCGCCTGTAGCGAATCAGATGCGCAAAAACCTTCACCGTTGCCACCTCGTTATCCCCACTCTTTTTATATTGTTACACAATCGGTGAACTTGCGGTCGACTGCGGGAGGGCATGGCCGGTGGTGGGGGGCGTATGGAATCGGGGCCGCACCCTCGCCGGTCAGCTGGCGCCTGCGGAGGCATGACAGGGTGGAGAGAAGGGAAACCAAGGGGGTGGCTGAATCTTCGTTTCCCCCTCCTCCTACCGCCTGAAGGATCGTGAAATCTCCGGAATATCTTTCCTCTCCATGGTAAAAATTCTATAAGAACATTTAGCAACCTATAAATAGAAGCACGATGCCACCGAGAGTTCAGTTCAGTTCTTGGCGAGCAGCCGTGAGGAGCGCCGTGCTAGTAAACGGACTGGAAGACTGTGTAACGTGTATCAGAGGAGTTGTACGTAATTGTGAGTGTGGAGTGGACCTGTGACAGACGAACTGGTGGATTATAATTGTGTGCGCTAAGTAATTCTATGTAATCGGCAAGTGTTCGAACTATAATTTGGTGGAAATAAAGAACACTTTGAGTTTGTGCAATTGGACTTTTAATTTCACGAACCCACAAAGTCACAATATTTCCCTCTCTCTCGCAAGCTTGCGAGTGTTCTTAGCGCTAATACAAACTGAATTTTCCAAAGCTTTATAATAATGCAGTTGTTGAAATCACAAATGCAACATGGAGATTGGTACATTACGCAAATATTTTAAATATTGAGTTTCAAGTTAATTATAGTTTATGAATTACTCATATTTCTAATCCAGTGAAAGTACCAGCTGTGAATGTTACTTACGTTGAGAGGTAATTCGTCATTGTCATTGTCTTCAACGTCTGAGTACTGCAAATTTCTGACGATAGGTTCCAAAATCTCGTTACTTGCCATATATTTTCAAAAGTCGTCTTCTTGTAGTTTATCTGATGTCTCAAGCAGTTTTCCCAGTCTTGTTGTGTTCATTGTCAATTTCTTCGTGAATAAGTCGTTCAACGTCAGTCAGTTTAAAAATATTCTTTCGGTTTGCAACATAATTTGAGTCCACATTAACTGCATTTTTCTGGCAGTAGTAAGCGGGCAGAAGGTGGATCGTACTTCAGTGATCCAGCTAATACACTTTTTCATGGAAGAGTAACTGAATAATGCATCTTTGAACTCTAGAGTAAATAGAGATTATATACGAATCATTCATAAACAAAGATAGAAAGTGACCAGACACGTTCTGCCAGACTAGCAAGAAGTGTATTGCTTCCACTCATCGAATTTAACAAACACCTTGGCTTATTCAAAGTATATAATTCTTTTACCACGTCATGTCAAATGTTTACGTTTCAACTCTGAGTAATTTCAAATATACGTTCAGGCGTACATGGCAACCAATAATGATATTTATTACAGTGCTTACGTCGCAATGCTTTGTTATAATATAATGGTATCTACTTTATTTGTATTAGGAGAAATATTTGAGCTAAAAGTATGAGGTTTTTACAGTTGTGTTACATAAATTACTCTCTCCTTCCATATGGATCAGTTTTGCTAAAATCTACATTTTTGTTTTAGCGCGAATAGTATTGTCACCCACACATCGGAATTCCCGGTAGGACCAGCTCGCAGGTAGGGACCAGATGGGAAGCATTCAGCCACGCCTACCCATTTATCTTGTAGCGCTAACGAGGGTATGGTTGGAAAAACATCACTAGCCATCTCTTTCCCCTACCTGACATCTGGAACGAGTGAGTGAGTAAGTAAGTGAGTTCAGTACTTGGCGAGCAGCCGTAGGAGCGCCGTAATAGTTAACAGACTGGTAGACTGTGTACGTGTATCAGAGGAGTTGTACGTAATTAGGAGTGTAGAGTGGCCCTGTGACAATTGGAATTTTAATTTCACGAACCGACAAAGTCACAGTATTTATTTGACATTGATTAATTTGCCCCTCGTCATACACCACATAGGGGGAATGCAATACAACAACACCGCAGAACTCCGATTGGCTACTCACCTAGTAGCGCTCAAGGACAAACACCTTCCCATTTGAAACACATAATAGGCGTGCAGTGTTGCTTAATTTGGAAGCCCACAGCTGAAGCATGAGAAACGTTTTTTCCTTTACATCCATCGAACACTACCAATACAATTTCGAAATTGTAATGCACCTTGTTATGTGCAACAAACAGTTTCATAGCAGCCTGTCTAATGATCATATTTCTACGCCGTATAATTATCGACTTATAATTCTAAATTCTCTAGTGCAGTATATTCAAGGTTTAAACCTTGCTCATGTGTTATTCCTTTTCGTTAAACAAGTAGACGGTGGAACTTTTAAGAAGTGTTTGCTTCACGTTCAAGAGGTCCCGAGTCCTAATCACGGTTAGGGTAGGTTACCTAAATAAAACTTTTTCCGGGGGTTTCCCTTATCTTAATACACAAATATCAGGTAAATCTAAGCTCCATGGATCCCGGACTCATTTGAGCATCATTTCACCCATTTCATTCATCGTCCGATATGACTTAACGTTCGATGATCTAAATTACAAAGATTAAGAACTGTTTAAACAAAATGATTGGGTCTACTACAGTTCGGGAGCGTGCACACATGTTCAATGAAGTTCGGTTCCTGTCCAGCGCATAATCAAGCTAAGTTCAAACAGCTTTGTGTAACTATGACTACAAGGAAATTAATTATTCTTTTCATACTGGCCGTGTGCAGGCTAAATTGTGAAAACGTGGAGTCAGACTGAAAAATTCAATGCTATAGCCGGGATTTGAACCACGGATCTTCTGGTTTCCGTCCAGCCGCACTACCATTGTGCTACTATGGCCAATGTGCCGATATGACATTAAATTCTCCAACTGACCCGTATTTTCCCGGTAAACCACTTAGGAGTTCTCATAAACACATGAGACAACTACCTTAATGGCGACTTACATATTGTAAGTACTTTAAGGCCCGGGCTTCGTATAGTAGACCACTATTAGGTTAATTAATGGAAATTAATTATTCTTTTCACACAGGCCGTGTGTAGGCTAAATTGTGGAAACGTGGAGTCAGACTGAAAAATTCAATGCCATAGACAACAGGCATAAATATCTTTTTTTTTTTATATATTTGTATTTCGTGAACCTTTAACAATGTCAGGAAATTAAAGGTTCTGTCACACTGGCCGTGTGTAGGCTAAAGTATGGAAAGGTAGAGTCAGACTGAGAAATTCAATGCCATAGCCGGGATATGATTCTGGTTGCCGTCCAGCCGCTCTAACGCTTGAGCTACTATGGCCAACGTGCCCACATGACGTTAAATTCTCCAACTGAGTACCTTTCCATACTTTAGCCTACTCACGGCCACTGAAAGAACAATTAATTTCCAATAATGGTTAACTATAAAGCTTGGGCCCTAAAGTACTTACATGTTGTAAGTCGCCATTAAGGTAGTTGTCTCATGTGTTTATGAGAACCCGTAAGTTGTTTACCGAGAAAAACACGAGTCAGTAGTAGAATCTAATGTCATGTCGGCACGTTGGCCGTAGTAGCTCAAGGGTTAAAGTGGCTGAACGGCAGTTAAGCGCAGAGTTTCTACTCCCATTAGTCCTGAATCCGTAGGACCAAGGACCCGGATCTCCTTCTACACGGGAACGATAAATACTCCGGGGCTCTTCCCATAGGGCAACACCTGATTTCTTAAAAAGCCCCCCCCCCCCTCTGAGCGCAACGTCAAGACGGGATGGAAGTGGATACGCCACTTACGCGTTTCAACCCAGCAGGAAAGACTACCGAAAACCTCGGTGGGGCCGCCTGGTGATCTAGCTCACCTTCTACTAGCTCTGCAGGCTAATACACTGGACTTACAGGGCAACACTCTACCACCTCCGGGTGGCCGTAGTCTGGCCTGAGGTACCCACTTCCCAGTGGGTGTCGGGAACACACTGCCCCCTCGGGTCCAACCCAATCTGAGCAACTCCCGGACGGGAAGGGCTCGGCAGTTCGGCCCGAGGTTCCTCTAGTAACGTCAGAGGTACCACGGGTGCTAAGGGTCCGCAGCATCCGCACTTCGGCAGCTGAAGGGGACGGATCCCCTCCCCTAGGGAGGCTGGACGGCAACCAGAAGATCTGTGGTTTAAATCCCGGCTATGACATTGAATTTTTCAGTCTGACTCTACATTTACATACTTTAGCCTACACACGACCAGTGTGAAAGAACAATTGATTTCCATTAATTGACCTAATAGTGGTTAACTATAAAGTCCGGGCCTTAAAGTACTCCGAGTATAGTAAGTCGCAATTAAGGTAGTTGTCTCAAGTGTTTATGAGAACTCCTAATTGGTTTACCGGGAAAATACCAGTCAGTTGGAGAATTTATTGTCATATCGGTGCGTTGGCCATAGTAGCTCAAGGGTTAGAGTGGCTGGACGGCAACCGGAAGATACGTGGTTCAAATTCCGGCTATGTCATTGAATTTTTCAGTATGGGTCTATCTTTCCATACTTTAACAATGTCAGTTCAAGAACTTGGTGTCAGTGGCCTGACATTAAGAGAAGATTATGAGGTATAAATACTATTTTATTACGTGAATAATTTATTTAAATAAGTTGGCTGAGAAAGTGCATGCTCAGATTGTACTTTCACCTAGCCAAGAGCTCATGGCCAAGGCTTGTAAATATCAGCGTGTATACTGTGTCACGCATAGTGAAAATGGGTAAACAACTGATTCTCAGAAATTGAGAACATCGTTTATATCTCAAAAAAGTGTGATTGAAAGCAAACAACCATTTCCAGATTTAGATTATTTTAAAACATGCACGTGCTTCGCTATACAATTATAAAATGTATGAGAATGCTGTATTAAAATGCAATTCATATCATGAGGCGAATACTGAGTGTACTGATTCTTTCACTTCAAAGTGAAAGAACCATGTCACTTCAGTTCACTAAAATGCTTGACCATCGGATACAAAATTGGGCGTGAATTCTTACTTAAAGGAGATGATATATTTGCTGCTAGAGTGCAATACGTAAGACCTATTAACATGTGTATGGAATCTTAGAGATCTATTCCACATTTTTTATTGTTTTGATGGGGCGAGAGTAATTCAAACTCAGGCTAAAGTTGGCAGGATAGGACGGGAAGGGGTGCTCTCAACATATCTTACATGTATGAAAAATAAGCAAGCTTATCATTTACAATGTAGCATCTTGCTAAACAAAAATCATTACGGACAACAGTTAACTTTTCCTTTTCCCTACCAGGGAATAAAATGTTGGAAATTATTAGAAATTAATGCAGATTCCAGTACAGATCTGTTTATCAGCACATTTTCTTTCCCCCGCCTTCAGAATAGGGCTTATATCATCAAAGATAATGTAAGCTGTAACTCCAGATTAAAAGAAATTTCTCGCTACTAATCCAAAAAATCAAGGTACTCATGACTGACTTGCACTTAACATTCCGTTGTAGCCTTTGGGAACCAAAGCAGAATTATTACAGCATATAAATCAATACAAAGCATAGGGAAATCTTAGTCAAATTGCACTATAAATGGGAATTTAGGTAGCTATTGTTTTGCTCTTTATCATTGCCACTAGGTAGAATCCTATAGAATTAATTTATGGTAAAGTGGCAAACCGCTCCGTCTTACGGACAGATGTTGAAGGGCAGATGCTAAAAGGCATTCCGCAATTCACAGAGTAACAAAATAAGATTAACTATCATGTGTTTCAAATGGGAAAGTTTCTGAAGGCCAGCAAATCAGATGCTATGTCACGCTCAGCGTTGCCAGCTTGTTACCCCACTCCTTTTATATTTCCCTCTTTCCCGTACACTCATACAACATGCAGGTCTGCTTGGCGCAGACGTAAGAATAAACAAATTTTATTTTACAAACGTTTACAACTATGCAATTGCCAACATCAAAATTGGAAAAAACACTTTCGCAAAATATGTATATTTTAAAATACTATAACTATAATTATAGTTTATGAATTACCTGTTCTTCTAATGAATTGGAACTGCCAGTGGCTCACCCATATCGCTGTCAATGTCACTTCCGTTAAGAGACAATTCGTCATTGTCTCTGTCTTCATCGTCTGAATCTTGCAAATTTGTGAACAAGTCGTTTAACTTCCGTCAATTTAAAAGTATTATTTGTTTTTGCAATCCCCCTTTTTATTTGAGCCCACACCAACTCACTTGGATTATATTGGCAGTGGTAAGTTAGGAGGCGTATTACCTCTTGTCCCGTTTCAATTGCAAGTTGATCCAGCCGATACACTTTTTCCGTGTTTTTAAACGGCAGTACTCTTTGCAATAACTCATTTTAGTTTCTTTTTTCGAAAATTTTTTGAAGAACGTGTACACCTTAAAAATAGTGTTTCGAGCCTGACTTCGCAATACCAGCCTTTTTGACTCGCCACTATCTTCACTGCAAGAAGCCATTGCACTAGTTAACTCTTACTCTACTGATGTGTAAAGAACAACCGAATGATATTGATCTGAACTCTCCTGAGTAAATAAACAGTTCTTATCCAGCATTCATTCATAAACATAAGCATGCAGCATTCCACAGGCTAACAGGAAATGAAGTGTTTGCTCTCTCTCATATTCAACACCTTGACCTCTTCACAGTAATTCTTTTATCCGTCATGTCAGTAGTTTAAATTTTAGTTCTGAGTAATTAAAAGTATATGTATATACACACCAACCACTTTGAACTCTCTAGAGTAAATAGAGATTACGAATCATTCATAAACAAAGACATAATGTGACCAGACACGTTCTGCTAGGGCAGCCGGAAATTCGTTTCCTCTCGCTCGAATTGGATTATTCAAAGCAATTCTTTTGTCACGTCATGTCAAACATTTATATTTCAATTCTGAGTAATTACAAATATACGTACATACATGTCAACCAATAATGATATTCATACAATGCTTACGTCGCGATTTATTGTTATAATACAGGTAACATTAGTTTATTTACTTGTATTAGAAAAACTATTTGAGCTAAAAATATGGGGTGTTCATGGTTATGTTAGATACATTACTGTCTACCTTCCACATGGATCAGTTTCGACAAAATCTGAATTTTTGTCTTAGTGAGAATAGTGTTTTATACAGATTGATTAGGTTGGCGCTCGTCACACACCAATTAGGGGGAATGTAATACGACAACACCGGAGAACTCCGATTGGTTGCTCACCTAGTAACGCTCAAGGACAAACGCCTTCCCATTTGAAATACCTAATAGCCGTGCTAGACACTGCGAACCACTGCACAAATATCTCCATGGTGAACTGGCTCGATGTGATTCCACATAGGAATTACTTATAAATCTGCAGGAAAATTATTCCATATTGAATCCAGGATGAAGACATGGAGAAAGGCGATACCAGTAACCCCATCGAGTAAATGACTATCACAAACTCAGACACGTTGTTTTCAAAGGTGCTAATATTACATTTTGCAGGTTATAATCTTTTGCTATTTAAGTTTGCATTGTGCGAGAGATATCATACCAGAAATGCAGTAATTGGAGAAGAATTGGAGTGCAACCATTAATAGAAGAAATTCAAATATGTTGAAAAAAATGGATTGATCACCTCCATGCAATGCCAGAAGAATGAATACCAAAACAAATTGTTAATTATAGATTTAGAAGACGAAATTCCAGTGTAAACTTCATGTGAACTAATACGAATACTGTAGACCCACAACAAGAAGGCAAGGTTGAGGAATGTGTAACGTAATCACATTTTGCTGCACCCACGGTGTTTATGCTCGCCTTCCCAGTATGGCAAGGATGCTAGATTTGTTTAAATTACACAAGTGTTGTCACATAACTCATCCATACATAGCACCTATCACTAAATTTACTGCAACAAACATTAGATCTGGCGGCATGCGTGACTCAAATGCACTCCCATACACGCATTCTGTAATAAACAGTTGCACTACCAGAGCAGATAAACAGTTCAAGCCGCTCTCAGATTCATTCGTCTCTTGCCTTCTTGTCGTGGGCATACAGTACTATACGCGCGCGATAAGAAGAGCAATCGGGCTCCAAGTCCTCATTCGGTAGGTTTCGTTTAACTCCGTAAACATAGATGACAGCTTTGAAATTTGTAATTCGCTATACACTGACATCTGGCTGCTAATACGCTAAGCTTTATCATGTCCGCCATATTTCGTTTCAACCAATTTCGAGGTTAATTGTTAACCAGTTTACAGCAATCGTATGTTAGAATTAGAATTTTAGTTCGTCCTTGGCAACATATACATGTTATGAGACACGTTAAAATGTATAAATACAGTATATACATAAAGTCACACTGATTACATACAATATACACAGTAAGCAGCTTTTCTATGGTTTCATATTTGCTTAGAATAATTTACTACAAGAAATGTCATAATATAAATATTACAGGTTTGTGAATGTACTATGCTCCCGGTGCTCATTTACATGGTTAAAGTTCTAAAAATTCATTAACCGTATAAAAACATTGTGCATGCAATAATTTGTTAACCTTATCCTTAAAGTGTTTTAATGATACACCTTGTTCAAATTAATTTGGAAGTTTATTATATAACATTATCCCTTTGTCGTTAAAGCTTGCTTCATAAAGGCATGTTTGGTGCACTCGAAGTGCCAGTTCATCCTTGTTACGAGTTTGGTGGTAATGTACATCAGCATTTATTTGAAAATGATTTATATTTGTATGAACATTTGTGGATGTTGTGGTTCTCGAAAGAGGACTCATTATTATTCGTCTACCTACGTATAACTGTGATCTGAGTGCAATTGAGCTGCTGCTGTGTTTTTCAAGGTTGACCATACTGCAGAAACAAGAGAGCGTTAGCTCTCACTTCTTCCCCTCTGCCCGCACTACACCGTACATCCAACGCTCTAGTTATCTTGCGCGTACTGTAAGTACAGGTCATACATAACACGTAGAAGGATACTGCAACGTAGGGAAGACTTAGGCATTGCTCCTCTCAGGAGAAATGGATTAAGTTCCGGAATTACAGAAAATACCATGAGAAAACAAATGTTTACATGTGCGGTCGGTGGGAATTAACCCACGATCTCCTGAAATAGATTCCAGTGTGGACGTTATTCTTATGTTCGACTTCCTTACTGTGTCTCATATTCTTGACAGCTGGCCTTTGTTCATATGCTCCGAGCTATAAATTGTGACCTGCGACTCTGGGAAGTTCATATGTCGGGTCGAATTTCACAGTACTCGAACACTGCTATCTCACATCTGCAAAGCCCGGAAGTTTTCTTGGAGGGGATGTGAGACTTCGCAACACCAATTTCCTTTTCAAATAGCTTTCTTCTTGTACAAGAGAAACACTTATACCTGCAGTATAGCAGTATCTTATATGGCAACCACTGTGAGATCGTGCGAATATATTAAGGTTGAATAAGAAAGAACAATAATTATATAAATAGTACTATATTAATAGAGAAAGCAACATCTTCGGAGAATGTGACTACACTTATGGTTACAATCCATTAACCATGGTGATTCGCTTATAAGTTTGCTTAGTAAACAAAGCTTCAGTTTAGTTCATTCTGGAACTTTTATAGGTGCATCTTTCTGTAGTTTTACTAAATTTATAATATAAGTATCACGGATATTAAATAAAAATAAATTACACACGTATTCATTCCCTAGTTCCTAAATTTTAACTGAAGATCTGCTTTATCACAGCGCCAAAATATTCAGCAAATGTCCGTAAGAAGGGATATTTTCACTATTTGTGTATGATAGCCCATTCGGTTCCCTTACGACCTTACAATGAGCTATTATGTATTTCAAGTGGGAAGGTGTTTGTCCATGAGCGCTACTAGGTGAGCAACCAATCGGAGTCCTGCGGGTTGCCATATTGTATTCCCGCTAAGAGGTGTGTCAGGAGCGCCAACCTAATCAATCTGTATGAACTACTATTCGCACTACGACAAAAATTCAGATTTTGCCGAAACTGATCCATGTGGAAGGTAGAGAGTAATGTATCTAACATAACCCTGAAAACCCCATATTTTTAGCTCAAATAGTTTTTCTAATACAAATAAATAGACCACTATTACCTGTATTATAACAATAAATCGCGAAGTAAGCACTGTATGAATATCATTATAGGTTAGCATGTATGCGTGTACGTATATTTGTAATTACTATGAATTAAAACGTAAATGTTTGACATGACGTGATAAAAGAATTACTTTGAATAATCCAATTAGAGCGAGAGGAAACAATAAATTTCCTGCTGCCCTGGCAGAACGTGTCTGGTCACATTATATCTTTGTTTATGAATGATTCGAATTTAAATTTACTCTAGAGAGTTCAAAGTGGTTGGTGTGTACGCATATACATATACCTTTAATTATTCAGAACTGAAATTTAAACTACTGACATGAGGGATGAAAGAATTACTGTGAATAAGTCAAGGTGTTAAATACGAGAAAGAGCAAACACTTCATTTCCTGTTAGCCTGTGGAATGCTGTATGCTTATGTTAATGGATGAATGCTGGATAAGAAGTTTTTATTTACTGAGAAGTTGTTCAGATCAATATCATTCAGTTGTTCTATACAAAACAATAGAGTAAGAGTTAAATAGTGCAGTGGCTTCTTGCGGTGAATTTAGTGGCGAGTCAAAAAGGCAGGTATTGCGAAGTCAGGTTCGAAGTACTACTTTTAAGGTGTATACGTTCTTCAAACATTTCTCGGAAACAGAAACTAAAAATGAGTTATTGCAAAGAGTACTTCCGATTAAAAACACGGAAAAAGTTTATCAGCTGGATCAACTTGCAATTGAAACGGGACACGAGGTAATACGCCTCCCACCTTACCACTGCCAATATAATCCAATTGAGTTGGTGTGGGCTCAAATATAAACGGGCATTGCAAACAGAAGTAATACTTAAAACTGGTGGACGTTAAACGACTTGTTCACGAAGAAATTTACCATGTAGCACAACAGGACATGGAAAACTGCGTGAGGCATGCAGAAAAACTTCAAGAACACGATTTTAAGAAAGTAATAGCACATGACGAGATTTCGGAACCCATAATCATAAATTATGAAGAGAGTGACAGTCTCTTAACGTAAGTTACATTGGCAGCGATATGGAGGAACCACTGGCAGTTCCATTGGATAAGAAAAGAAGGTAATTCATAAACTCTAATTATAGTTATAGTATTTTAAAATATACATAATTTGCGAAAATGCTTTTTCCTATTTTGATGATGGCAATTGCATCATTGTAACAGTAAAATATAATTTGCTTACCCTTACGTCTGCACCAAGGAGACCTGCATGTTGTATGAGTGTGCGAGAGAGAGGGAAATATAAAAGGAGTAGGGTAACAATCTGGCAACGCTGAGTGTGATACGGCATCTGATTACCTGGACTTTTTTTTTTTTCCTTGTTCCATTTATACCCCGCCTTTAACTACTATAGTCATATCGGCGGCAGTTCTCATTTGGAACATACTGAAGGTGTTAACTCGTTATCTTTGGGTTTATTTATCATTGCATCGCGCACACATTTACACTCTCATTCATACTTCCAGACTCTGGGGAAGATGGGGTATTATCTTGGTCGGAGAAAAATCCCCACCCCCACCGCCGGGAATCGAACCCGGGACCCCTAGCACGGTAGGTAGGTGCTCTACCGACTGAGCTACGGGGCCAGCCTTAACAGTTCTTGTTGTTAACGTTGTGGTGAAAGCTCGAAAGCTGGTGGCTGTGTAAATTATTTGTGGATATACTCTACATCATGCTAATTTAATCCTGCTGGAAACAACAAGACGGAGCTGACTCACCTCGCCATGTGTTACACGCTACAGGCACGCACATAAGTTTTGCAACACTAGCAGTATATATAGCAGCGCTAACTTCTAGACAATAAATAAGTAGGGTTGGTCATACATTATCTTATTGAATCTATGAGTTGGCAGTTCATTGCTGAAAAAAATAGTCATGACCTTTACTGCGTGTAGCACTTTTCGTAAAATAGTCGTATTTCGCCACGCGCTGTTTTCATTTACACAATTTTCCCAGTGTTTTTAGAGTTTCGGATGCTTGCTGTTTCTTTCTAGCACTATGTACACTACTTGCGGAAACACTAATGAGTTCCCAGTTTCTTAATGTTTTTATAGCCGAATCCGTTATTTTTCTTTTCTTTAAGCACCGCGAAACAATGCGCTATCATTCGATTCTTGCCACTTTTTAATGGTTTGCCTCGATTGTGTTTAACTTCGGCTGAAGCACTGGCCTGCTCAATAATGAAAAGCTTACTGATTTTGAATTGCATATGCGTAAGTGCTGTTGGGCTTGTGAGGTACGCGAGATGTACAGGAAATACAGTGTTAAATATCAGAAGCAACTACACACTATAAACAATAACATCTTAATCAGCATTCAACTCGATACAGACCTCGTTGCGAGAGCTTGCTGGTATAGGAATACTAACATATTAATAATAGCAGGGTCCTTTAGTAATTGTTAAATAAAATATTGTACAATTTAACATAATAGGTTAATAGAGAGTATAATTTCACCTGTCTTCTGTCTAATCTGTATATTGTATGCAGAACATATTAAATCCTTGTTTGACATAAGCTTGCCCCGTATCTCTAAACGGTCACGTGACCTTATGACCTCTCATTGGCTGTTATTGTAGTATAGACTGTAGTGCGGTAAAAATTGGTTCGTTATTTAACATGGTGATATATCTTTATATGTTGGAAGAGAACTGTCAAATTTATATTTTCGTAACTGTTTGAATCAAATGTATTACGCAACGGAGTTTATTTACCAGGAATGCATGTTAATTCTAAACGAAGTAAAGAGGAGGTTCTTTGCTCAGAAGCCCGTCTTTCACCACGTGCTTTAGTGGTAGGGATGACATCTTTTTATATGACTTTTATCACTGACCTTGTTCTGAACTGGATTAGTCATATCGCCATTCGACGGTGTGTTGTGCCGAGTACAAGAGCTAAATTATTTTATTGATCGTTTATTGCGCGTGTACTTATTATATGTATAACGACAGAGTCTACCGCCAGTTTTTCGCTGAAGCATCGCAAGGGAAAACCTTTACAAAGCGGCGAAAAAAGAATTGTGGTGCATGTGTTTATTGCATTCACAGAGAAGAATCCGTCTTTGTCATTGAGAGAAGTCGAAGAGCTGTGCTCTGAACTTACAGGTGTGTTAGATCCTTAGGAACATCACGACATGAAATTGACACAACAGGAAAACTTACCACTCCAGGGGCGATATTGCTGTGTGGCGAAGACGTTATTTAAGGAAAATCAGACTGTACCGGGATACAAGTCGCAAAATATACTACCTTGACGAGACTTGGGTGAATGAAGGATACACAACAAGTATGGCGTGACACGACTGTTAAGACTGACAGACAGGCATTTTGGAAAGGTATGTGTGTTGGTTTTAAAAAATCCCAGTGGAAAAGGCTGAAGGCCTTTCATTATAAACTTGTTTCAGTTTCATTGCTCATTCATTCAGTTTCAACTTGCTCAGTTGTATTATAAACTTATATTTTTGCATGCCTTCATATTCTTATTTGTGTGATTTTATCCATTTTCCTGGCAATTATCATGACGTTTACTGCAGTTTTAAATGTGACGGGAAGGCACCGCCTATAGCCTATGGAACGAAAGCATTAGCCAATTAGGATGAGGTGGAAGGTAGTTGCACGCGGAGTGATACATGTCAGCGGGACAAGGTTATATAAAACAGAGATTATGTGGTATGCGAAGCAGAAATATAAAATGTGGGGCTATTACGTTAATAAGATTTGAAACCTTCTCCCTTCGAAATTAGCTAGTGCAGAGCAGAGATAAAAAAACTACCTACAGTGTTGTACTTTAAGGAAGGGTTTATCGTACGCATGCAAATAAAAGAAATCGCCCATTAACTCCGCTAAGCCAACCAACAGCTTAACAGGTTTCTCTCCCCTCTCTTCCCACCAAGATGTTTACTTCAGGATTGAAGTAGTCTGAGATAGGTTATACTATGTGCCATAGGTTTTGGAATATTGATATTACCCGAAAACAAATTGAAAGTGAAAGGTTATAAAGAGTTGGTTGGATATTAACTTAGGTTAAACGTAAGGGCAGATTTAATTCCCCTCCACTAGATAACCAGAGGATGAGCAACTTAATAACAGCCAAAATGGATTTTTAAATGAAGTTATATCTCAATGAGAGGGATGGTTCGGACCGTAGCGTCTGTGGCGAGCATTCGGGAGATGTGAATTCAATTTCAACGGACGATCTTCGTGACCCATGTGTTTTTTCGGGGGTTTTCTCCGGTTTCTTTGAGGGTGCGATTACATCCCCTGAATTTTTTATCCCCCATTTCAGTTTACACATTAGCCTTGTTAACTATCTCAGGAATTTAAGTGTCGGCAAGAGTTCTGGCGTGGGTGGAGGAGAACTCGTTCTCTATAAGACCTCGTGCTCCGAAGGTCTTCGCGTTTCGACCTTCTGACTGGGGATGTGTTAGTCGGCAGGAGGATAGGGATTTAATCTGTAGCTGTTAAGGACCCTTTCCTTATGCGCCCTTTGACCTCAGGCCTGAACATCCTTAGTGTTCTTTCATCTGATACCTCCCTCTTCGAATTAGCCCTTCAGGAGCACAATCACAAAATATGTTCTATACTTGGAGTTCCTACGTTCTCCTTTCGAACCCTAGAATTATATGCCTTGCTGTTATTTTGCAAAACATAAAGTCAGACATTTGTAATATTCTTCGCAGATGTACTCAGTATAGAATTTACAGTCTATGTGGCGGTTCAAAACATGATTGTGCAATCCATCATTCACTAAGAACTTTTTAGTTGTACATCAACTTGAAATTCGCCCACGATTTACCTGGATCTCTCAGGTTACAATCCCCTCAGAACACTGATCGATCGCACTGTCTTCCAAGTCCCACTCTTTCTTTCAAGTGGCTGTCGAGCGGCAGGGCTGACCATCTGTTATCCTGGACACATTTGTAGATTGTATATCACGAAATGGAACAAGGATTTTCAAGAGTTTTGAAGATACAAGAATTCATAGAAAAAGTGCATGGTATAGATTGGGGTGCGCACAAATTTGTATGTGTATGTGTGAGTGTTTTAGGAGTATAACTTGGCATTTAAATTCCTTATGTTAATCTCAGACATTGAGTTTAAAGCCTTCCACAGATACGACATATATATTGTGAAGAAGATCTCCACACATTAAACTAATGCTTATATAGAAGGCACTTCCATTTAGTTTACTTTGAAAAACAATGTCGCTTTTGATTATAATACCCATACATAGATAAATTGATCATTTACATGGCAAATAAAATGCACATTTGTGTTTTCCGAGGATAGCTTGTGAACTCATGTTTATTCAGAAGAAATTTTGTATACGGTTGTTTACTGGCAAATTATACAATGTATGACATACTCTTGACATATTTTTGAAATTCTGTCGTAGTGAATTTGCGATGACGTACAACATCACAGGTTGCATGTACCTTTAAACATCTGACTATTGTTTCGGTTTCCCGATTTCTGCTGAAATTAAACTAAAGTATGTGGATGCTTTTCTCAATTAACATGAAGTGGCTAGATACGAATATATGCTCTTGAACAAGTCTTTGTGATTGGGTAGAGGGAGTCATGAAAGCGTAAGACGTTCTCTCTTACATAAACCACTACTTATATAGAAAATTTTCATTTTAAAAGGGTTTCTTATACCTTATCGCAAACCGAATGAACACTTCGATTTAAATATCTTGGATGTCATGCAATTCAATGTCTCAAACAAATTTCTTTCGTTGTTTTCTCTAATAAGTTGAGTACTGTTAAAATTGGGCAAAATCATTCTAGCAAAACACTTTCATAAAGGCTAAGTTCCAAACATCTCTTCATTTCACATACAATAGTGATCAAAAGTTAATTATAATTCGTAACACAGAGAACTGAAGGGGAAAACGGTGAACGAGCGCCAGTAAACGTTATCACAGTGTGTACCTCCTCCTCCTGGTGGACTCTGATGGGTAAGCGGGTTCACGCTTCAAAGGTCAACAAAACCAGAGCAGCAAACCAATACAAGAGCATCAGACCCAGTGCGTGACTCATTCGTTATTATTCTCCCATTTACACATTAAGCTAACAGGAAATAAGATTGAATTTTAGTGCGAACAATTATGACCGTAAAAAGATTATGATCATTCTTTATTGGACAGCCCTCGTACAATTATGTACGTTCAAATAACATGACTTGGAAAAACATTCAACCCTTAAAAGGTATAATACTTTAATTCCGTAATTGGTATCATGGTGTCCGGGAGACTCCGGGTGTTTAGTATTGAGAATGGATACTTGTTTAATTAATTTTAAAAAAAGTTCATCTAATTCACTAAGGAATGCGGCACAAACTTGAAGAACATATAATGGAATACAGAAGATTTTTTATAAATATTCTCAAGCCTCAAATAAAAAGATCCTAATAAAATATCTAATATACCTGTCACTCACAAAACAGAATAAATTAGTGAGGCAAATATAAATTGTGGTTTTAGAAAAGGAAGAAGCCCATTGACAATGTTTTTACTCTTAAACAAATAAGAGAAGAACGACGAGAACAAAATTTAGAGACGCACTTACCATTTATTGACCATTATAAAGCTTTTGACAAGGTATCACGAATGATACCGTGGAAAATTATAAATAATAGAGGCATGCATTTACGACTATAAACCTACAGGAAGAAGAAACCAGGGAAGACCGAAGAAAATATGGGCAGCCCAATTTGGAGCCGGAACGGGTTAAACAATCCAAAGTCGTGAGGTAGAAGAAGAAGAAGCAGGAGAAGAGGAACAAGAGGAAGCGGAAGAAGAAGAGGGAGAGGAGGAAGAGGGTTAAACAATCCAAAGCCGTGAGGTAGAAGAAGAAGAAGAAGAAGAAGAAGAAGAAGAAGAAGAAGAAGAAGAGGAAGAGGAAGAGGAAGAGGGGGAGAGGGGAGGGTGAAATGGTGTGAGGCGTAGAGGGGAAGAGGGGGAGAGGGGAAGATGGGGAGGGCGCGACGAGGGGGAGAGGGGGAAGAGGGAAAAAGAGGAAGAGGAAGAAGAAATATCAGTTACAACAATGACTTGACACAGAAGCCGAACTTGGATGTCAGAAGTCAGATTTGTTGTGCTCATAGTTTTTCGATCATTCAAAGTACAGATTCGTCTAAAAAGCATTTCATAAATCTAAAACTACATGTCAAATGTAAAACTAATTGTGTAAAATGAATACATATTCTTCATCTGCATCACTGTCATCAGACACTTCACAAATCTTTTGTTCTAACTTCATTTCATAGTCCGGAGCAGCCGCTTTCAAATTCCATTCGGAATGCCATAGATTTTAGATGGGCCGGGTTATGGTTGCATTAACTGATATTTTTGCATCCTTAAAACTGTACAAACACAACTCACTAAATGCATTATTCAATTTGCACACCGTCATATAAATAAACCTTAACACCGAAGAACAAAAGATATAAAAATGGTTACGTAATTGGTATTATATGCCTGGAAGATGAAAATGAAGATTTATTCAACGGTAAATAAACGTCAGATAAGGCGAGTGGCTTAATATCTTCACTGTCCTAAGGTAAATTTTCAACTAAAAGGTATACCGAGTTTGAAAGAATTATAATGACGGTTGAGAAGTTATTAGGGACGGAAAAACTTATAGTACCACGATCCTCTTATGCATACATTCTCTGGAGGAAAGACAGGAGACGTATAGGCTGCAGAAACGGTCGTAACAATCAATAGAGCTGTGTAGAATTTCCTAACATTATAAGACTTGATCACTTGGCAGGAGGGACTTTTGTAGAGACCCCTTAAAGTCACAGAAAAGCGGCTGACGTGCTCACCTAGATGGGAAAGTATGACTAAGGAGTGGGTCGAAATGATGCTCCAAATCACAAGGCTATGTATCATGTATCCGCCGTCGAACGACACACACACGCACGCACACACACACGCACACACACACACACACACACACACACACACACACACACACTCACACACACTCACACACACACACACACCAGAAATCAAACTGTAACGAAAAAGAGGGAGGTGAAATAGGAGAGAAAATATCATTGGTAGAAGATATAATCCCAGTTCTCACCTTACCAACAGAAAAAGCAGCAGGGAAGCAACCCTGGTGAAAGTGGTTGGCCGTCACCTGGAATCGAAGCTGGGACCCTTTGAATGCAAACCTCAGTCGTTATCGTAAAGCCATTTCGCTCAGTAAAAGTAATCATACAGTAATGCTGTATCACTATATAGAAGATTTATGCAAACTGTATACTTTAATAAGCTTTGTTATGATTTCCTTCTTATACCGAATTTCACAAAATGGAACCAGATGAAAAGAACTGGACAGGCTACTCACATTTTATGAACTGCGCGAGTGCTAAAAATATTTGTAATGAAATCTTCATCCTGGATTAACAGAAAATTATATTGCATCATAGTGTTACGTCCTTAAAAATCAAGAAATGTATTTTTAAAGCTCCATTTCAAAAAGCTCTCGCTCCACCAGCGCCGTCATCTTCTCAACGACAGCTGAGTACATCACAGCCGCCACATCAGCAACCTCAACAGCCAACAGCACTTCACTCTATCAGCCAGGAGCAGCTCAGGGAGGAAGTTCGGGGCCTAGGGGAGGCCGTTCGGGTTCTCCATTCGGAGTTCCTGGTCGTAACGGCCAAACTGGCCAACTTGGAGGAACTTCTAAGAGAGCTCATGACTTCATCTGCGCATCAAGCTTCAGCACACACGAATCTCAGCACAGATCTTGCAGAATTACAAGGGGACATAAAGGAGTAGCATGAATTCTCAATCAGACATCGCGACACACACACACACGCACGCACGCACGCACGCACGCACTCACACACACATGCTCCGGAGACTCATCAAGGAGGAAGTGGCAGTCCTCCAGACGATGTTCGACGGACCCAACACCAGAGGTCGACACCAACCGCCGCAGAGACAATACACTCGTCAATAACCTTAATTCCTCATTCACTTCCAAACAAGACCGCTCACTACTGCCTGACATATTACCCAGAATTTAGTTACACCTCCACTCCTAATATTCAAGGGCGTAAGCAGGACCTTGGTCATGCTTACGTCCTGCCACCTTCCCCACCTTGGACCAGGCTTCGGCCTGGCCAATATATTCCTTCCTTGAATCCGCAGGTGCTTGCAGCGGTACTGCCACAGCACCACTCCCGAATACTCACCGGTGGAGGTTTTTTAGTGGGTAGGGCTGGCGGTTTGATTCCCCAGAGCAGTCCCATACTCCAATCCCAGGGTAAGTGCGTAATATGCATTCTTCCTCCACTCGGAAAAAAAGGCCTTTTGATACAACTGGCCGATGGTGGATGTGCATATATTCTTGGTTGTAGCTCTATTACTCCTAATGAAGTAGACACAGAATTCCTAACGAACCGAGAGAAGTCCTTGTAACGAAGGATCATTACCAACAATTGAAATCATTTTACTGTGACTGTATTATTTAACATATTTTCATTGTTCCGAACAGTCAAATACAAAGTTTAAAAGCTTTGTTTTGTTGTGCGCTGACCTTCCGAATTCTGCTATGAGAACACAGCAGTGAACGTTTAAGATGGCGACAGGAGCCTGGATGGCGACAAGGGTCGAAGTTCAACAAAGATCCACCAACTGCCAACTCCATTCAGCGACCGTATGCTCAATTTATAGCTACAGGAGAGCTCTGAATGAGAAAATCAACAGTCGTGGTGACTCAAGAGGCGAGAGAGTCCGTGCGGGCGAGTTTTACACGTAGTCCACAGAAGTCGACCAACAGTTAAAACGGGGCTGAACATGAGACAAGCGACCGTTTGAAGGACTCAAAGCGTTACTGCTTGCAATTGCTACAAGCACTACAACTCAATACTGCGCTTTCTTAGCAAAAATCTATACTGCCGTGGAATCTTATGTCCATATTCGGATAATATAGCGACGTGAATTTATTAAATACTTTAAACATATTTGACGATCCTGTATATAAGATTTTAGAGCAGTGTTTCGTTTAAAACTTACACCTGAGGAAATAATGATCATAAGAAGGGACTAAGGTTGCCCACTCATCTGGCTTATAAGATTAAAGCAGAAGATTGTCATACACAGAGTTCAAACAAGCCCCTCTGTTAACATCTTGTAGGGGTAAACATAGCGGATTTGAACCTAACAATGTGGACATAGTCATAAAGTACATGGAAGTTGAGGGATTAGGCACCGTCCACACAGTCCCCGTGGATCTCCCATTCGTGCTTCAACTTCTTTGGGAATTCTCGGGTTTGATCCAGTGAAACTACTAAAGTTAGGTATTATTAATATTATTGTTGTTATTGACGTTTACTCGGGTGTTTCACCTCGTCTTTAATACTGCATTTGTTTTCTTTGTTTTCTTTGTGTAATTTAGTTAATTGGTGGCGAAGTATAAAGGAACACAAAAAGAAACTTTTTGAGCTCCTGCATTGTTGTTGTGCACATAAAACATCTCCTTCAGTATCTCCAGATTTCAGTTAGTGACCGATATCATCCACACTGTCTCGTACTAGCTTTTAAGGCATTGCTCCACTGCTGATATAATTACCTGTATAGTTTCAAAGCAATATCCTCTAAGTGGTTATTTGATTTTCTGGAAAAAGTCAAAATCATATTGGCTCCTCTCTGAAGAGTGTGGAGGACGCTCCTGAATTCCCCAGTTTCGTCTGCCAAATGAACTAACTACTGCAGCAGTTATATGAGAGTGAGCACCATTATACACCATAAAAGAATGAGAATTCACGACATTGGACGTTTACGACGAACAGCTGGACGTAAACGGGATTCCAGAAATTAATTTTAGTATGCACCATTCACATGCTTTGACAGAGAAACTAAATGATTGACAAGACACCGTCACAAATCCTACTGTGAATATGACTTTAAGTAGGCTTTTGGTTGATACTTTTTCGGCTGTATGGAATCTTTATGGAGGCATTCATTTGATTCTCTGTTCAAATTTTTCTGGTGACAACACCCTCATTTTTATCTCAAGTTATGAAACGCCTAAGGAAACACTCTGCTTCACCTCCTAAGTATAATATCGTGGCTTCCATTTTTTTAGCCATATTTTTTTTTTCTTTTTGTTATTGTGTGGAATCCATCGAGTTCAGATTTTCCTCATCTTTAATTTCTTCCTAAAATATTAAAAATCGTATCAAGGGAATTCCAACTTCTCTTTCCTGATCAATACAAGTCAAATAGCGGGTTCTTCCAACAGTATTCAAGCAAGTTATTCCATGTTTTTTATGAATACCTCCCCTGCCTCTGTGAAACGCGTGCGTCAATGGAAACTACGGGGTAAAGTCCTTCTACCACAATTTCTCAATTGCTACATGTTATAGTTGAGTATTCTTGCCTCTCCTAATCTTACTTCTTTGTTCGTATTTACTAAATACATGCAAGAATAATGGTCTACAAATTAAGCTTACTGTACCAGCTCCGGTCTAATCCTTGTTTCACATAAGCTTGCCCCGTATCTCTTAACGGTCACGTGACCTTATCACCTCTCATTGGCTGCTGTTGTGGTGCACACTGTTGTGCGGTAAAAATTAGTTCATTATTTAACATACTGATATATCTTTATATCATGGAAGAGAATTGTCAAATTTATATTTTCGTAACTGTTTTCATTAAACATATTACACATCAGAATTGATTTATCTGAAATGTATGTTAATCCTTAAACGAAGTAAAGAGGAGGTTTCCTTTGCTCTCAAGCACATGGCACGATAGTACGTGATTTAGCGGTAGTGCTGACATATTTGTTTATATAACTTTTATAACTGACCTTGTTTTGAACCGGATTAGTCATATATCGCCATTCGACGGTGTGCTATGCCCTGTGCGAGAGCTAAATTATTTTATTGATCGTTTATTTTGCGTGTACTTATATGTATAATGGCAGAGTCTACCGCCAGTTTTTCGCTGAAGCATCGCAAGGGAAAACCTTTACAAAGTGGCGAAAAAAGAATTGTGTTGCATGTATTTTTTGCACTCAAAGAGAAGAATCCATCTTTGTCAGTGAGAGAACTCGAACAGCTGTGCGTGTTAGATGCGTAGGAACATCGCGACATGAAATTAAGGCAACAGGAAAGCTTACCACTCCAGAGGCGATATTGCTGTGTGGCGAAGACGTTATTTAAGGACAATCAGACTGAACCGAAATGCAAGTCGCAAAATATACTACCTTGACGAGACTTGGGTGAATGAAGAACACACGACAAGAATGGCGTGACACGACTTTTAAGACTGAAAGACAAGCATTTTTGCAAGGTATGTGCGCTGGTTTAAAAAATCCCAGTGGAAAAGTCTGAAGACCTTTCATTATAAACTTGTTCCAGTTTCATTGCTCATTCATGCAGTTTCAACTTGCTCAGTTTTATTATAAACTTCATTATTTTTGCATGCCTTCATATTCTTATTTCTATCTTCCTAGAAAGTATTATGACGTTTACTGCAGGTTTCAATGTGACGGGAAGGAACCGCCTATAGCCTATGGGTGAAAGCATTAGCCAATTAGGATGAGGGGGAAGGTAGTTGCACGCGGAGTGATACATGTCAGCGGGGCAAGGTTATATGAAACAGACATTAAGTTTATATATCGCGATGTAAACAAACAGCAGACGTGCGCCACGGTGACTGTGAATGCGCTAAAATAGTGAACACCTGACAGCGTTGTCCAGAATTAGAACATTATTATTTTGGCTTTCACTGATATTTGTCTAGGTTTATTGTTTGGTTCAATGCTAGAGAAGGGCATTTTACATTGATAATACAGCAGGTTTTATTTATTTTTTTATCTATCTCTTTGCAATAAATATAAAAGTCATTCAAACAAGATTGTGAAATAGTCTACTTCCATATGGATTACAAAGTTGATAAGTAGTCAATGGCGTCACTATCATATAGTTTGTCCAGGTTCTTAACATCGTTTCCCCATCCCATGCTCTCTCGTCACTTTAAATTAGGGTAGCCTCTTCCCTGTCCGGTCCGTATTTTATGACCTGTCAGGTTTGCTACACTATTATCAAATGCTCTTAGCCCAAGCCTCAGAATTCATAAATATAATGAATTATTTTAAAGTGTAACATTACACATAATAATATGTACAATTTAATAAAATGCACTTTATTCCTGTACTGCTATTACAAATAAAAATAATTATCCCTTATAAAAGCCTACACAGCCATCCAATGATCCAAGCCTTAAAGAGAACCAGACTCAACAATTTCATTCGGCTCACCTCTAATACATCTCCTTTTCGTAGCACCATGCTCAAGTCCCATAGATAACAAAAGAATGTGTATTGTACTTTTGCTACACGGGAACACACAATCGCTTCCAACCGTCTTCTTATGCATAATTTCCGTTAATTGGCGAACAGTGGGAGATTCACCTTTCGCATAACATTCGTACACAGTCCTACGCAAGAAATCACGATTGTAGTCGTCGATCTTGTCAAATGAAAGCTTACATTTATTTAATATGTTTTTATTTGGAGTACTGTAACTAGTGATGTCAACTGATGCAGTTTTTCTGACCATTGTTATTCCTACACCATTTGCATCGGCAGTTAAACAGGGGCGGTTTCTCCATAAGTTTGCAGGTATGCGATACACCCACTGATTCTGAATATACAACAGGTGCATTTTGCACATTATAGCTGTACTTGTTTTGCATTGTTTTATATACAAACATGTTTCAATTACGCTTATTGTCTGTAGCTGCCCATGACCGCAGAAGTCGAAATAAACAGTGATTAGCTGTAGGAGCCCTCTGGTTTGCAGCGAACTGTTAACCTAAGATTTCGCCCAAATGTGGGTTCTCTGAGGGGGCTGCGGGAAGGTGAAGTGATGGGAGTGGCTTCTTATATATTGCTTAAATGGAGGTTTATAAACCTAGCTCCTCCTATTCTGAGCAACGGCTATAGCGTGACCTTCAGGATTAGCTTCTGTGTGTTCTGCTTTTCGAACACAGGGAGAATTTAATTAAATGCATGGAGGTTATTCAGAAGAGATCTCTGTTAAACAACAACGTCACACCTGTTCAGGCTTCTGAGTTTATGGCCACTTTGAAAGATTATAATTTTGTATTCTGGCTGTCTTTCTTCTACAAGATCATGCCACTTGTGAACATTTTGTACAATCAGCTGCAGAAACGAGACTGCAATGCAACATTTGCCATCGCCCATATAAACGCATTTGAGAGGGAAGTGCAAAATGTAAGAAATAGCGTGGATATCGAAGAACACGAAGAAACTGCAATTAAGAGGAGAAGAATAGAAGATCATGATGTGAAAAGAAGAGAAGCTCTTGAAGTTTGTGACATTCTTAGAGGAGCAAAGGATAGATTTAGCTTCATGGAACATCTGGTAGCCTCAACTTTGTGTCATCAAAAAAATTTCTAAGACATTTCCAGAGGATTGCCGTAGAGTGACAATAAGGTTCTATCCTTTTATCATTGGAACAAAAATTCGTAGAGAACTGACTGTAATTTACAGTCAAGAGGAATTTCGTGGAATGTCCGGCGCTTTGTGCTTGATGGACTTCATTAAGGAAAACAATTTATGTGCTACATTCAGCGAATATGTCAAATTCCTCCGATTACTGTTACCTATGCCAATATTTACCACTGAAGCAGAACGCTGTTTCTCAACTTTAAAAAGAGTAGGATAGATTGTCAGCATTAGCAATGCTTTCAATTGAGAGAGACTTTGTTATGAAGATTAGCGAGTTCAACGCAAAAGTTATCGATAGATTCGCCAGGTCTAAGGAGAGTAGAGCAGAGAATCTGTATAAATAGGCGAGTCATTACTATTTAAGTTTGAATTTATGAGACACTATGTTTACACTCATTCTTCACTTACTTGTTGTTGTATAATTGAAACGTTTTCAAGATCATTCGATCTCATTCTCAGCTGTTTGGTGACTAGATGAACCTTCCTCTTCTTCCACTACTACGGAGCTCCGATCACTCTGCCATCTGGTGTTAGGGGCACTAAGTTTTAATACTTCATTTAATGCCGGGATTTCAAAATGTATAACTTTATCACGGTTTTTGTTTAGTGGAAAAGGAGGAAGGTTCATCTAGTCACCAAACAGCTGAGGATGAGATCGAATGATCTTGAAAACGTTTCAATTATACAACAACAAGTAAGTGAAGACTGAGTGTAAACATAGTGACTCATAAATTCAAACTTAAATATGAAGAATACTTCACTGTTAATAATGCTTCTGCTTTTAATATTTATGAGTCATTACTACTCTGTATTTTATTTTTCATTTGTGCACCACCAATAATTTAGCCCACCAGCAGCAACTGCAGTTAAATATTCAAATTTTCCGACGGTAGTAATCCCCCCCCCCTGAAACGACCAAAGAAGTAAGACAAGGAGACTCACTCTAATGTTTATTATTTAATCTAGCATTGGAGAAAGTTATTAGGGATGCTGGCATCCAAACAAGAGGTACAATATCTAATAGGTCCACACAATTACTGGCATATGCAGACGATATATATATATATATATATATATATATATATATATATATATATATATATATATATATATATATATATAGTCAGCAGAACAGAAAAGGACATGGTAAGGACATTTATAAACTTAGAACAGGCAACAACTAAGATGGGTCTAAAATTAAATGAAGGGAAAACAAAGTATATGGTGACTAATGTCAAGAAGAAAATTAAAGAGCCAGAAAAATATATCCATATTCTTAACTATAAATTTGAAGGAGTGAATAGATTCACATACCTAAGGTCCCTTGTGAATGAAAGTAATGACATGAAACAGGAAATTAACCAAATAATACGAAATGCCAATGGGGCATATTTTAATCTAATAAAACACTTAAATCAAAACTCTTAACATATAAAAAAATTAAAATTTATAAAACATTAATAAAACCGGTGCTGATGTATGGGTGTGAAACATGGGTCAATACAAAAGAGGATATGGAGAGACTTAACATTTTTGAAAGGAAGATACTGAGAAGAATTTATGACCCAATTAAAGAGAAAGGGGAATGGCGAATCAGATGTAACGATGAATTATATAAAATATATAAAGACCCCAATATTGTAAAATCAATTAAAATAGCATTGTTAAGATGGGCAGGACATGTCCAAAGACTGGATGGAGAGGACATAATTAGGAGAGTATTGGAGTGTAAACTGTGTGGTTCAAGGAGAGTAGGGAGACCAAACTTGAGATGGATGGAGTATTGGAGGATGTGAAAAGGCTGGAAATAAAAAAAATGGTGGATGGTAGCCAGAAGAAGGGATGTCTGGAGGAGGATCCTGAGGGAAGCCAAGGCCCACTCTGGGCTGTAGTGCTAGAAATGATGATGAGTAACCCCTCGCCATTTTCAATTACAGTTTTCAGAAAGTTTCTAACATTCACTAACATATTTGCGCTCTGTTTTCTGATCTTGCTTCCTCTCCCTATAACGTTCGTACTGTTTTCCTTAATTTCCTCGTTCTCGTTACTAACATTCTCACTATTTTGCCACGGTGTAAAGAGAAACATTTAATTTAGGTTACTAGCAACACAGAACTGATGTACAACTAGTATATTGTGACTTTATGGGTTCGTGAAATTAAAAGTCCAATTGCACAACTCAAAAAATGTTCTTTATTTCCACCGAATTACAGTCGGAACACTTGCTGATTACACAGAATTACGTAATGCACACAATTACAGTTCACCAGTTCGTCTGTCACAGGTCCACTGCACGCTCACAGTTACGTACAACTCCTCTGATGCACGTTCACAGTGTTCCGGTCCGTTAACTCACGCGGCGCTCCTCACGGCTGCTCACCAAGAACTGAACTCGCTCGCCAACTGCAGCCCGTTTTATAGGAATATCGCTATTTCTCGAAGTCTCGTGATTCGGTGAATCATCCTGCAGGTTCCAGACGTCAAGGAGGGAGAAAGAGATGGCTAACGATGTTTTTTGAACCATCCCCCTCGTTACCGCTACAAGACAAATGGATAGGCGTCCTCGAATGCTTCCCGTCTGCTGCTGCTAGCTGGCCATGCCTTCCGATAATTAGGTGACAATATATTTGGAACAGTGCAATCCTGCCCAAAAAAATCACAAAACGCTTAGTGCTATTGTACTCACTAATGGCTTGTTACCGGGGAGGGTGGAGTGGAATGTGTAACAAAGGGTCATTTCTTGGAAAATAGTTTTCTAAGAAATTGGACAAACTGTACACGTGATTTTGTTACATAATCGTTTTGAGAACGGAGCTGGTATACCAAATATGTTATAAATAAGATTACTTACTGTGGCCAAACTCACAGATAATGCATATCATGTGTAATTTTTTGTCACTATTATCAGTTTGTAACATTTAGTGATGTTAGTGCCACATACATTGCTTCCACTAATTATTGAACGATCCATGTATTATACCCTATCATTTAAATGAAAGGTTCTATAATCTACAGTGGCCATAGGACATTTTGGATGGTGTAGTTGTTTTTAAGTTAAAACATACCGATAGTGCGTATGGATTAGGTTCGATATGTCGTTTGAGGCAGCTCGGTCGGTTGGATATGACAAGGTTGACAACACTTTTTTGAAGACAGGAGAGTAAAAGGGAGCGTGCGAGCTTGTGTTGGAATTGACATGGCAAATCACACTTTGAAAAACCAGCACATACGGCAGTGAAGTACTCTTTGTCATGGTGCTTAATAAAAGTTTTAAATTTCAACTTATACTGAGCTGGTATCGAAAATTGGCAAAATTCCCTAATTTAAGGAAGGAATATGTTAATTCCGATTAATAAATAGGCAAATGGCTTCAATGTGTGTTTAGACTGTCATTGTTACCCTCACGTGGAGTCCGGGATGCTTTTAAAATATTGATATCAATCGCTCTTAAGATTTTTATATTCGGTGTTTAATAACTATATCGCTGAAGATATACCTAAGGAGGAGCGAACCTCCTGAAAATCCACACACTCTCGATAGTCCAGAGTTTTCCACAAATATTTCAGTGATGTAATTTCATAGCCAGCATTAAAAAATGACACTTTCGTAAATATCATTTTATTAATGCAATATGAAACATAACTTAAACTTACTTCAACTAATTTTGGCAGCTACCACAAGAAACGTAAACAAATTTAACTGGAAAAGAACCACTAGGGCTGCCAAAATCGGCACCAAGAGAGGTGGCATTATAAAAGCTAGATAATACAAAATGAAGGGGACTAATAGTAGAGAGAATATTGAAATTCTGGTATAAGTGTATTAAAGGGCAGAAAGGGGAATTATTGAATCTGTGCATGAAGCAACAGAAAATCATTAAAATACAAATAGTTGGTGGTCGGAATTGCAAAGAATAATATTAAAGATAGGCATAGGAGATCTATGGAGAGAAGAGGAGAAAAATTATAGCGGTTTTGGAAGGAAGTGAGAACTAGACTACAAGACATAGATAGGCAAGAGATATGGGAAAGTATAGAAGAAAATAAATCTTTGAAATGTTATAAGCAATTAAAGACAGAATGGGGTAGGGAAAAATATATAGATCAATGTGACAAAACTGGAAGAGAAGGCATAGCAAGAAGTAATAAGGTAGGAATATGTGAATTTTGTGGAGATGAAGAAAGCAATGTTAACTACCTAATAGAATGTAAGGAGCTAACAAATTACAGGAGAAAAATATGGGATAAGAAATGGGACAGTGTAAGTAAAGAGATATTGGCGGTACGTATGTTAACGGGGATAGGAGAAAAGGAAAATAGATGTATAGGAAATTTCATATATAGGATAAGGGAAAAGTGGATTAGCATAAAAGAAGAAACGGTCAAGAAGAAAGGACACCAAGCTTCTCAGAGAAACCAAAGGCTTATAGCCAGGGGATCTGAGTCAGCAAGTAATTCTTAAGGTCAGCAATTTCATGTGTCTGTACAGGAGGAATAATACAGCATGTTCTATGTTAAATTTTATTGTACTGAATGTGTAATGGATACTGTACAAATAAATAAATATCATATCAAATAAAAAGGTATAAAGCACATTTAGATGGAAAGTTGTCTTTATTACTGTAATTAAAGAAGGTTGGTTACCAAGCTAACGTATCCTAAAGGAATGACGCAAAGTCTGCACGAAATGAGAGGGAAAATGTATCTACCCAATATATAAATAAAAGATTGACTACGGCAGGCCCAAACGTAATGTACTGTGACTTTGTGGGTTCGTAGAATGAAAAGTCCAATTTGCCGAAATTCTAAACTTTTCTTTATTTGAGTAGAAACACACTGCGTAGCAGCAGAATTACATCACATATCACAATCGACAACACCAAGGTCGATGACAATAACAAACAGTTTACTCAACTCTTGTTACATGTCTTTACAACTGTTTAGTACTCACGACTGACTCTTAGAGAGTGGTCGCTCTCTTAAATACCTCATTGATAAATTCGAGAGACTTCTGGAGCAAACAAGAAAAATAACTATTCTCTGTCAATCAAGATATCACTAGAACCTTCCTTACGTGAAACCCGCTCTGGGGATGCAGGTCACTTATCTCAAGCGCTATGTTTATCTTCTTATGCAAGCACTGTCCACCTGTTATCTTTATCTGCAGGCTTTTGTGTACTCAAGCCGCGCTTATCTGTCGGCACTGATATTTCTGTGCTCGTCGCCGCGAGAGTGCGAATTGTCCAAAAGCCATATATTTTGGTTGTTCCTGTCCAAACGCATTACTTCGTCTACAGTCATAAAACATAATAATGCATATCCCATTTGTACTATAAAGTTTCTGAAGGACAGAATATTTTCATTATTTTATATTTTAGAATATTTTTATTTGATTTTCATACAAATCCTTAAAATAACACTTGCAATATTATTGCAAGTAGAATCTCTAAAGTCCTGCGCCGTCGCGTAGCGGGTTAAGGTAGCATGCCTTGGTCCCTGGCCACGGAAAGCAGCCCGGGTTCGATCCCACCCATGGGGTGCGGATTTTCGGTCCCGGGTATAGGACCGGTACTCACTCAGCATCGTGAAGAAAGTGAGGAGCTTACGCTAGGTAAGCGGCCCTGGTCACGAAAACCAACATTCCGGCTGGGGGATGCCTAGATGCTGACCACATCTCCTCCACGTATCGGTTGGATGATCACCCAGCTCTGCTGTGCGTAAATGGGCGTGAGGCCGGCAGTCGGGTTGGTAGGCCTTGGTCCTCTTAGGGCTGTCACGCTAGTGTAAAGAAAGAATCTCTAAACGTGTGTGCTACAAATTCATATAACGAAATCGCAAACTTTAAATTAAATGAACAATTAAAAATAATGTGTATAAAATGCATTTTTAAAACGATTCATTCCTTTTCCAGGTAAATTTCTACGGTGTTCTCACATATTCAATTACGTTAGCTGAAAAACTCACCTTAGTTTCTTATGAAGAATTTCTTCCTCTGCCAATGGGTTATGAATAACTGTGTCTCTCGACATACACATTGAATGCTTCCAAAAATGGTTTCCTAGACTAATATTTAAGGTACACTTAATGTACAGGTTTTATAAACTGTTCTTTCAAATTCTCTGTGGTTTAGCTATTTTAGACTGTGTTCTACTGGCCTCTAGTGACAGATTTTCACGATGATTACCAAAAATCCGTTTAATAGTATTTTATTTTGAAAGCTAAAACTTCCGTGCACAGAACATTTATGGGTATCAAGAACCTTCCTGTGACACCACTCTATATAAATTTCCGTAGCGACAATATCGATGTCAACTAGTTACAAAAGCTATTGTTAGCAGAAATAGACGTCATAACGTTATCTATGACATGCAATGTGAAAATCTTATTGAGAGTTTGTTTACCTATACATTGGGAAAGTAACGCTGAATGTTGCAGTGGGAGTATGCCGTCAATAACCCAAAAGAACTGTTAGAGCTCTGTTCCTTTTCTTCTTCAGTGTCTGACTTATTACATTTCAGTTTTTGCTTACACCAAAAACAATTAAAAACCGAGCATGATTCACTTACTCATCTTTTAAACATAATGTTCTGTTTTAACAACACTGTATTAAAGTGAAATAATGATTCATCGTATTGGACATATGCTCACTGCATTTTCATCCATACCAGGGTTTGTTCCTTTGGATTGTTTTAATATGTTCTTGGTCAAAATAAGTCAATCTGCTGTAACATTTTAACTTATATTAGATCAATCTGCCTAATTGTGCTAATATATTTCAAACTCTTTGGAAAGTATCAGGGATCACCAAAGTAAACACACCGAAAAGTTTACAGTGTACACATACGTATACATTAATCGATCTATTTTCAATACCACGTCATGAATCTAAAGAAATCTGTAAATTGCTTGCTTTCCTTTTATTTTTTCTTAACGTTTTACGAGGCGTGTGCGTAAAATAAGGTCTCCAATTTTATTTAACATAGAAAATATTGTCAATGAATGTTACATTGATGGAAAGGCGGGACTTACAGCTATTTTTCAACGTAATCACCATTGCGATCGATCCACTTTTGCAAGCTCTGTGGTAGTTTTTGTATACCCTTGTCATAGCACTCTCCCGCCAAATGTTGCGCAGGTAGCGCTCAACCTCGTTTTTCAAATCATCGTCGGTCTGCAAATGTGTTTCACCCAGGTGTAACTTCAAACAGGAAACAGATGATAATGACTAGGTGCTAAGCCTGGATTGTGGGGGGGATGGGTGAGGATGTCTCATCCGAACTGGGCCAGGACATCAGCCGTTGCAAGTGCAGTAATTGGGACGAGACACGACAACCGTGATGAAAAATCACTCCCTTCGTCAGCATTCCCCTCCTTCAATTTTGAATGGCACGTCGCAATTTTTTAAGTCTCAAAGTAGCTAGCGGCGTTTATAGCTGTGCCGGTAGGCATAAACTCGCACAACAATACATCTTTTCTGTCCCAGAACACAATGACCATCACTTTGCCGGCAGAAAATATCTGTTTGAACTTCCGCGGCTTCGGCGAATTCGAATGCCGCCACTGACGGGAACGTTCTTTGGTTTCTGGTGTTGTGTGCTGAACCCAGGTTTCATCACCAGCGACAATTGAATCCAGCAATTCCTCGCCCTGTTCTGCATAGCGCTCCAGGAATCGGTTGGCCGCTTCAACACGTTGCCGTTTATAGTCTTCAGTGAGCATTTTCAGTAGCCACCTCGCACACACCTTCCGATAATGCAAATATTCGGGCAAAATATTGTCAATCGTATTCTGGCTGTCTTCAGGGCTATGTTCGCACAGCTCGCGAACTGTCACACGCCGATCTTTAAGCATTTTTTGCTCCACTTCCGCAATTGTTTCGGCTGAAACTGAAGGCCGACCAGAACGTTGTTTGTCATGGACGTCTGTACGTCCGTCTTTGAAGACTTTTACCCACTTTCGTACGTTTTTGACGTTCATACACTGCGACCCATAACTTCATATAACTGACGTTGAATTTCAGTGGGGGTAGTGCCCTTGGCACTCAAAACACGGATCACTGCACGCAACTCGCACTTGGTGGCGGAAGTGATAGGAAGCTACATCGCAAACGGCTGCCCAGCCAAGACTAATGGTTGCAACGGATTTGTTGAGGTGGGGATTTGAAGGGGTGAAACCGAGCTACAGGCCTGTGTTGCCGGATCTCCCATAATATCGTTCCTCACGGCTCCAGCGCCTTGGAGACCTTATATTACGGACACCCATCGTATTTATTTCAAAAGTGAAATTTTCTTCTACAGCTACAATAAAATCACGAATATGTCCCATCAATTCATTATTGATGGGAAATGCGTGCAAAATAAGTAGTCGTTCAATTAGTGCATTTAAAAAGATTTTTATATCAAAATCATAGTTTTGCAGGAAACCAAGTAAAAATCCTCCAGCACTGTATTCCTCATTTTCTTGATTACCGTAACTGTGCAATCTAGTCCCCCTTTCCAGAATCCTTAGTGCCTCTAGCACAATATTACTGGCGAAAATCTAGCTGTCTCTTAACTTCATGGAGGTCTAAGGCTGTATTCCAACCAATGATCATACGAATATGCTCTGGTATACAACCTATATTCTGCTTTCACTACCACAATTGAAAGTGATAACTGCTTTGTGCACTCCGATTCTCAGAGTTCTTAGTCCTACAAACATTTTGGTGACTCGCGTCCAAACGTTATTGAAGGACCTATTCATATTCCTTGTAAGACGTATTTTCAATAAATCTGCTTGGGCTAAATCTCTTTATCTTGTTTAGTTACTAACATAAAGGTGGATCTTATTAACAGATCTTTCTCTAAATATATTTTGGGCTTACCAGTAGCTTCACCCAATGGGGCAGCACAATTAAAGTTGGGAAGACATTCAAAGGGGTTAAAATTGTCTCAAGGGTATTGAAATATCTATACAGAGTTGCCAATTTGGAGGAAAGCAATATTATCAAGGAATGTTTTCTTTTGCAGATGGGAAGCAAATTGGGAGCGTCTTGGGCGCAAAAAGTAAGGGAACTGATGGAACAGATAGGTATGGGACATATTTGGAGAAACGAGGAGTATTATTATAGGGTCTTTTGGAAAGAGGTAGAATTAAGGCTGGAAGATTTAGATAGCCAAGTTATATTTACCAGTGTAAGGGAGAAAAGATCAATGAGGGCATATAGGGAAACAAAGACAGTGTGGGGGAGGGAGAAGTACATAGATGTGTGTAATAAGTCAGGGCGAGAAGGATTTACCTGGGCAAGGACAGTAGTTAGAAATTTGAAAGGTATCAGATAAGAAAAGGATACAGGGAAATGCCCAATGTGTGGAGAAGAGGATACCGATTGGCATAGTATACTTTATTTCAAAGAAACAAAGATATGGAGAGAACAAATTTGCCAACAAAGGTTGGACCATTTTAGGGATGCGGGGAGGTATAAATAATAAAGAAAAGTTTATTGGTGAAAAGGATGTAAGAAATACAGGTGAATATCTGGGGAAAGTTAGAGAGAAATGGTTAAGATTGATGAATAATAAGTAACAATTAAGGGCTGGAAAACTAGAAAGAGAGATACAAGGGAGAGGAGGGTCATCAATACACGGAAAACCAGGGCCTATGTGTAATGAGACCGAGACTTGGGGCAACCAGGAAGAAAGGGTATGTTAGATGTCAATAAGTCATTTTGTTATTGTGTGAAAGAAACGTTACAAATGTCAATGTATCAATGAAATTGTATGTAGAAGAAACATGAGAAGTATATTCAAAGTACAAATACTAACATAAAAGATTTGGGGAGAACGTTGACGGGGATGAGTTGGGACAGTGTTCCTGTTGATTGAGCGCTTCTGTACTTGCAGCATTCCATCAAATAAATGTGTCAACTTAATGAAAATATTTTTCCCAAACTGCTTCCTGGATCTACAGCAACTTGTTTTATTGTTTTTTGTAGTGTAGCCGTAGTGTCCACCAAGCCCATTATCTCATCATCAAACGTTTCGTTATCATCCGCTGTTTGATTTGTCATATGTTGCATTTTCTCACAACATTCCTGCTTAACACTTCCGAGCTGATTCTCTTTATACATGATAAATACAGTCTAACCTTTTTTATGCAAATTCATAATACGGCTACTTTCAACTACATATTTGAGTGAACTGAGTCATCCTCATATGAGAGCGCTGGAAAGTGTTCATAGCAGAAATACTTAACATTCCTCCATGGACCCTTCACAAGTCTTTCGTCACGCAGTCTCCTGTTCTCAACATCTTTTGCAGCTCTTCTGCATCCATGGCATTGGTTTGACAAGAATATTGCCAGTGTCATTACAGTGGGAACTTCAACGAATGACTCCTTACGAATTACATCATATTGTTTCATAAAATATTGATATAGTGCAATAAAATAAAACACTAAGTCAATATTGTTGAATGTTCCCTGTTGTACAATTTTTTGGTTTCAAGTTTCATTTTAGAAGTACTGAGGGAAGTGGCGTAAGAGTTTAGTTCTGTTAACTTTTGAGAAATGTTTGCTCTGTAGAATCTATTTTCTTTACTTCTCTGTTGGAACGTTCCATTTGGCGTAATCCTTTCCACATTAATATACAGAAGGAACTATAATAGCAAACACATAATAAACAGCAATCCCCACACTATTTTTAATAAAACTGCAAGTTCATCTTACACATTAAGGCAACAAAGGTTTATGCCATGGAAACAAATGGTAACAAATAATGAAGCGGAACCTTTATGTAATTGAAGAACAACTACAGCCTTCCAGAGCGAATAGTTTCTGAGATATAGAACTTAAACTGTACGAATGCTCACAAAATTTAGAATAATGATCTCCACAGGGTTTTACTTGAAATTTTAAAAAAGCTTATGACAAGGGCTCGAAATTCTATGACAAAATATTGTCACCGATTGCACTTTTTGTTTTGGAGCCGGGCACGTACGAAAGAACGAGACAGAGAGCTACGCGCGGCCAAAAAAGAAAGAGACAGATAGTGAGCGGCGTGAGTGCTGAACGCTTGCCGAGAGAGAAAGAGATATAGATAGTCTGAAATTTCCCCCTGCAGCGCGATTGTTAACGAGGGATCCACTGAGTTCTAGAACAATGAGTGGCTGTCAGAACGAGCCAGTTGTTAATGGAGTTGCTAGTGAGCTGTTAACCGTGTGTGTGCAGCTATTTGAAGTGTACCGCAAGTAATTTCTTTCGTTTGTTTACGTGTAGTGAAGCAACGAGAGACCTTGTGTACTGCATTTGTGTACGTTACGTAATTTTGCTGCCGTCAGAGTTGTGATACCTTTCTCTATTGTTGGATAAAATACTTTTAACACTTTATTAGAGTTTAAATGAGTACCCAAACATGACGATAAATTCTATCATATGTTCCATATTTTCTTTTCGGCCAGCATCAAATTATAATTACCAGACATCGGAGCCCGTACACATATGAACTTGACCAGTCTCGTAGTATATAGCTGCTGACGTCAGTCCCGAGGAAAACACGCAAGGATAGTCCGGCTCGCAACGCGTAGCTTTAGTTTCCTTACAACTACTGCTCGCCAAGCAGGTCTTCCAAGGAGTGCAAGGTATTTGACATATTGTGTTAATGGCATTACTTTCACAACAAATATTGGACAATCTCCATTTTATAACTCAAAAGTTTTGAGTATTATCAACAACCAATAAACAGCTTAAAGAATGTACTTTCAAGCTGTCTAAGTGCAGTGGAGGAGGTCTCTGCAAAATTTAACAATATAGAGAATGCACCACCTAACAAACAACAAATAAATTGTCCAGTAATCTGCACAAAAGTACTGGATTGTGTATGCTGCATAATATAAGAAATAAACTAAGTGTCGGACAAACACATGAAAATGTTTTGTACTACTCATATGCACCATTAACATCATGTAACACTGAACGAACTTTCTCCCAATATGTTTATTTTGTATCAGTGAGAGGCGCAGAAATTTCACATTCGACAATTTACGAATGCACATGGTTGTTCATTGTAATTCACGCAAAGAAAGCAATAAGGAGGATAGCGTATTATTGTAACATTAGGTTACATTTTGTATCCGTACCGGAGTGTACACACACAGCGCTTCGGTATACTTGTTGACACAGACGTTTGTTGATGTCGCGCTTGACCTTGTATAGTGCGCGTACATTGATTGCTAAGGTGTACGGGATCCGAAATCTGATGATTACTGTTTATTACAAACGACTTCAATGTTTAAATAAAGTACTTTGCATTATAATGTGCTAATCCACTTGTGTGGATGTGGAGTGTTTTTATTAAGGCTCAGGTGGCTAGATATGCTGCGAAATAGGTTGTGCAGCCTGTCACCGCAGGGGCTTTCTTTGTGATGTACTGGAAACGTCGGATATGATGTTCAAAATAAAGTCCATCCTGCTCTGCTCATTAACCTCTTCCGTGCCCTCCGTAGCGTCCCAAGGTTTAGTTTCAGTTGCCGCGCTTACGTGATTTGTGTGTAGAAATGATTCCTGTTAAACAGAACCTCTCATGGAAAGCCAGAAAATAAGGTGAGTATGTGGGCAATATATGAGAGTCAATGATGTTATCGCTAATTATACTTATCCTAAAATTTATACCGTGATACATTTTGGATCCATATTACTTTACGCAAATTAGACTTCCGTTGCCAGGTGGTTAATGCTGCGACCATTTCCAAACACATATATTTAAAATAAGGAGGTACTTTATTTACTGTCGCTCTAACAAGGGGACACTGTTATACAGGGTGTATATAAATGAATATCGGGGCTTTAACTCTTGATAATATTTATTACAGTCAACTTACAGTTATAAATGATATGTCAAATGAAAAAGCAACTCAAACAGTTTTACCAAGAATCTTATAAATGTTCAATGTGACTACCCTATGTCACACGGCACACATCAAGTCTATAGCTGAGCTCTTCCCAAACGCTAATAAGTGTGCATTCAGTAATTGTAGCAACAGCTGCTTAAATAATTCAGGGAGGTCACCTGGTAGCGGAGGCGACTAGCCCTCCAGACTGATTTCTTTGGGCTACGAGTGAATGACTCTCACTCGCTCAACAGTCTCTTCACTTACTCTTGGTCGTCCCGTGCTCTTCCCTTTACAAAGTCAGCCGGTATCTTGAAACTGATGATACCATCTATGAATGTTATTACCACTAGAAGGATCACAACCGAACTTAATACGGAAAGAACGTTGCACAGTAACTACAGATTCGGTCTTTGCAAACTGCAAAACTCAAAACGCTTTCTGTTTGCTAGTCGCCATCTTTGTTACTGCCGCTCTCTAGCGGATTGCAGCAGAAATATTGCACGCACATGGGCACTGGTGCCAACAAACAAAACTGTTTGAGTTGCTTTTTAATTTGACTAATCATTTATAGCTGTAAGTTTAATGTAATAAATATTGTGACTTTGTGGGTTCGTTAAATCAAAAGTCTAATTGCACAAACTCAAAATGTTCTTTATTTCCACCAAACTACAGTTGGATCACTTTTCGATTACATAGAATTACGTAGCGCACACGATTGCATTTCACCAGTTCGTCTGTCACAGGTCCACTCCGCTCGCAATTACGTACAACTCCTCTGATGCACGTACACAGTCTTCCCGTCCGCTAGCACAGCGCTCCTCCGGCTGCTCGCCAAGAACTGAACTGACTCGCCAACTGCAGCCCCTTTTTATAGGAAGATCGCTGTTTCTGGAAGTCTCGCGGCTCAGTGAGCATCCCGAGTGTTCCAGACGTCAGGGAAGGGGAAAGAGATGGCTAGTGATGTTTTTCCAACCATCCCCTTCGTTAGCGCTACAAGATAAATGGATAGGCATGGCTGAATGCTTCCCGTCTGGTCCCTACCTGCCGAATGCTGGTTCTATCTTGAGTTCCGATGTTCGGGTGACACTATTATAGTTAAAACCCCGATATTCATTTATGTACACCCTGTATTATATCAATTATTATAATACCTAATCTAATTCACTGCAAGCCAGTGTCAGCCAACCCGACTGCCGGTCTCACGCCCACATACGCAATGCAGAGCTTGGCGATCGTCTTGCCGATACATAGGGGAAATGTGGTTAGCATCACGGCATCCCCAGCCGGAAAGTTGGCTTTCTTGATCGGGATTTGCTACCTATCGTAACTCCTCAAATTCATGACACAGCTGATTTGGCACCAATCCTGTACGCGGAACTTAAAGTCCCTAGCCCAATACGCGACGATACAGGACACCAAAAATATAAACAGTAATACTAACAATATATACCGCAACAAAATACATATTTATCTGTATATGAAATACTGCTTAAAAAGAATGTTGTCAGCATGTCCTATATTAACGTTTCATTAATTTCGTAATGTGATACTTAACCAGTGATCCTCGAATTGAAACCAGAGCATTAATACTGATATGTGTTCTTTTTAAAAGGGCCTGTATTAATATGTGAACCAGATAGAACATATCAAGTCATAATATTTTAACTCTTATAATAATTTAAAAATTAAACACTATTTCTCTTTATATCTGACGTATTCGTATGTAACTTTTATGTTTTACTCGCATTATTATTACTTTTTATATTACGTGCTCCAACGTTAGTAAGTCGAACGATGACTGAAATGGGTGAAATGGTGCACAAATAAGTCCAAAGTCCATAGAGGTTAGAATTATCCGACACCCGCTTTTCAGGATAAGAGAAAATCTCGGGAGAACTACGGACAGAGGGTAGTGTTAACAAACAGGCATCAACTGTACAAAATATATTAAAAAATTTGTTAATGAACCTGTTCATGGCTAAGTGTATTTTAAAAGGAAATAAGCTAGGTGTAGGGACAATATCAGCAGCACCTTGACCCAACGCGGCATGCTTACCACCTTTAGGAGGAGCGGATGAGACGAGGGAATGGCTGGAGGTTTAGGTCATAAATAGATTGAGAGATATGCACCGAGTATCCTAATGATTCCAAGCTTGATGACACACAAGCAGGCTCTTCTTTGGGTGCCGGATCATAGTTGCAAAAAACGAATGTTTCTCGTCATGGAGGAACTCACTATATTGCGTGTGTGTATTACAGAGGCGCTCTTGCCAAAGTTGAGGATCCTTCCCAAATATGAACGTATTAGAAAATTTATCTGTAACGATGTATTGGAAACTAACATCCAGACAAGTTGCTATAAAAGTGTACAAAGGGTAATGACATATGAGAAGATTAATTTGAAAATGTGTGCAAAAATAGTTTCCGAAACATAGGTTGAAATAACTATATCTGCTGTTTATAGGTTAATATGACTATGAAGTTTTACAGTACATTAGATTAGATTGATTTGCGTTCAGTAGGTTCACTTGTAGCCAGAAAAGGCTGTGAACATTGAACATGTCTAGAGGTATAAAGTTTAATAGCGTATATATGTACAAAAGTTAACATAAGACACATGTTATAGTACACAGGCAATATGAACAACAATATGGAAAACAAAGCAGGGATAATTATATTTGATACAAAATGAAACACTTTTTAAACCAGCTTTCACTTGGCTTATACCAGTACGTCTCAACCTTTTTGCAATGGATACCATTCTTGTTATTTATTAAATACATATAGATTAAAAATAAACTTTCAGCTTGCATCAAATATTTATAAGTAATGATTTGTCATTGGAATAGTTAAATACTACTTATAGAGCTACAGAAGCATTATCAGGATAATTTGTCATTTTGATAATCTTGTACAGAATAAAAAGATTTTGAGCAAAGGTACTCTCTAACAGCTTTTTTAAATGCACCGAAATTATCAACTTTTTCTTTAAGAACATTAGGAAGTGCGCCAAATATTTTGATAGTTTCATAATACATACCTTTCTGGAAGCAAGAAAGTTTAGCACTGGGATAATGGATATTATACTTTTGTCTAGTGTTTATTTTGTGAATTACATTATTTGTTGCAAATAAGGCACGATTGCATACAAAGAATTTTAGGATCGAGAATATATACATGCAAGGAAGCGTTAATATCTTCAATCTTGTAAAAAGATCTTTACAGGAGCATCTGGTGTGGGTGTTAGTAATGATTCTTATAACCCTCTTTTGCATAAGGAATATTTTTTTACTTTCTACTGAGTTGCCCCAAAATAATATTCCATACTCCATAATAGAGTTAAAGTGTGCATAATATACCAATTTAAGTGTGTCAGTAGAACTCACATTAACCAGCTCTCGGATAGCATAACAGGCAGAGCTAAGTTTAGGTAAGATATAATTTATGTGAGCTTTCCAATCTAAACATCTGTCCACATGAAGGCCCAGAAATTTTATGCTGTCAATTTCTTCTAATAACATATCATTAATCCTGATTTCTATTTCAGTATGTGATGTACGAGAAGGTTATAAATTTGACCACTTTTGTTTTGTCTAGATTCACAGATAATTTGTTTGCTTTAAACCAGCATGACATACAGTTCGAAACATAATTCATTTTAATTGTACACTCGTTTAAATTTGTACTGGTCACCAGGTCACTAGTGCCATCAGCAAAAAGAACTGTACTTGCAATGTCCTTTATATAAAGTGAGAGGTCATTTATATAGATAAGAAATAATAAAGGCCCTAACACGGAACCTTGGGGTACTCCATGAGTTACTATTTTCCAGTTCGAAGTTTGTTTTTCATAACCAATATCACTGACAGCTACTTCAACACTCTGTTTTCTTTCATTTAGATATGATACAAACCATCTTAAATGTTCATTTTTTATCCCATAGAATTCCAGTTTTGCTATAAAAATGTCATGATTAACACAATCAAAAGCCTTTGCTAGATCACAAAAAATTCCACCTACATGTCTTTTATCATTTAAGGCAGTCAACACTTCATGTGTAAGCTTGTAAGTTGCATTATTAGTCGATATTCCTTTTCTGAATCCAAACTGATCACTGACAAGTATGTTGTTACATTCAAGGTGTTTATACAGTCTGGTGAACATTACTTTTTCAAGAACTTTTGAAAATATTGGCAAGAGAGATATTGGTCTATAATTTGAAACATTATTGCGTTCGCCTGTTTTGAAAAGAGGTTTAACAACTGAGTATTTCATTCTGTCAGGGAAAATACCAGTCTTTAGAGACTCATTACATAAATAACTAAGGGGAATGCTAATTTGTGAGGAGCAAGATTTTAGGATTTTTGTAGTTATTTAATCATAACCGGAAGAATTCCTCATTTTTAAAGAGTCAATAATTTTATTTATTTCGGAAGGTGTAGTTAAACTGATTTTAAATGTAGGTACATTGTATGTGAAACTTGAACTTAGAAATTCTAGTGCTGCATCTTTACTTCCATAATTAATATTTAATTTTTTTGTTACATCCAAAAACAATCTGTTAAACAATTCTGCAACTACAAGAGGTTTGGCAATTTCATGATTGTCAACATTGAGTGTTATTGGGCAATTTTCTGATGAGTGTTTACGTGTCACATTTTTTATTATATTCCAAGTGGTTTTTATTTTATTGTCTGAGTTTTGAATTAGTTTATTATACTGCAATACTTTAGCTGCTATTATTACCTTCTTTAGAAGTTTACAATATTTTTGTAGTACTTTTTTAAATGCAAATTGTTACTGATTCTAACTTGCTGATATAGTTCTCTTTTGTGCCTGCATGAGGTTTTAATTCCTAAAGTGAGCCAGGAATTGTCTTTTTTAAAGTTAAATGTTTTTTTATACTTGGATGGGAAGCAGAATTCAAATTTAGTTTTAAAGCATTGAAGAAAGCTATTATATTTGTTGTTGGTTCCATTAACCTCATAAGTTTGTTTCCAAGATTCAAGTTTAAGGTTCTTACTAAATTCATTCAGAGTATTTTCGTTTATTTCCCTATATTTAATATATGTGTATTTAGGTTTGAGTTTTAAATTTATCTTATCAATCCTTAGAATTTGTGCATTATGATCTGATAGTCCATTAGTTTTTGATGAGACAGAGCAAAATTTAGTTATATCTGAATTTACAAATATGTTATCAATAGCTGTGGATGAATTATTTTGGATTCTTGTTGGAAAGTTAACTGTATGTGTCATGTGGTATGTGGTAAATAAAGAGCTAAGCTGATCCCTTTGAAGACTTGATTTCAGATAATCTACATTTATGTCATCACAAATGATTATTTCTCTTTTTGTTTTAAATAGAAAGTTCAGAGTATATTCTAATTGATTTTTAAAAATTTGAAAACTTCCTAAGGGAGATCGATAAATGGCTACTATGACTAAGTTCAAATTACTTCCAATTAACTGAACTGCACAGAGTTCGAGGTCTTTTTCATAGCAAAATGTGGATAAATCTAAAGCTTTAAAGATCAGATCATTTCTAACATATATACAAACTCCACCTTTATGTAATTTTTTTCTACTATAGTCTGCTCCTAAAGAGTACCCTTGCAATGAAATTGACTTAAATTCCTGCTGTGTCAAGTGATGTTCAGAAATGCATAAAACATGTGGTAGTTGAATTTCAGTATGCAGATTAATAGCTAGTTCATCTAATTTGTTTCTTATGCCTCTTATGTTTTGATGAAATACAGATAGACAGTGGTTATTATTAATATTATTGATATTATCATTTCTATTGTTCTTGAGAGGAGTATTTTTAATTGAATTTATTGTCATGAAGCTATTAGGGATGATTGATTTAATTTGCCTAGAGTTACTGAAAGACCTTCTACTTGCAACAACATAAAATTTGAAGTACGAGGAACAAGTTATAGCTCAAATGGGGAGCTATTATGGCGATAATATAAATAATGACCGAAAACCAAAAACAAATACATAGAAAACGATTAAGGTCAGAAAATAATGATGCCGGCCAGTTCTTTATTTCACCTTCTCAAACATATAACATAAAAGGACAACAAAGGAATAGTCGTGTAGTTCTATATCTTAAAAACTCATCGTGTAGTTTTAAATGCTTTACGTTGAAGAATATGTTTCTGGAAGCGTTTCATCACAACCTTATTAAATCAAGCTGCGTTCTACTGTTCTCAGAAGTATTCAAGTTAAAATATAAAGAATCGCAATTTCCTTGCATTTCTCATAGAGAAGATTATTATCATGAACTTTTAAAAAAACATAGGCCAAACTTGCAATTTTTCATATTACACGAATGAGTTACTCAGTTTCTGACATTTGCATCATTAGGTTTGTCTACCTGCATCCGAAACATTCACATTTCATGATATTTGAAGCTGTTTATCTCACTATTAATTTTTACTAGATTTTGCTTCAGTTAAACCTGCAACTTGTGTGACCTTTGTACAGAAAAGTAGCTTGATTTTATCAGTAAAATGAATAATAGAATAGTTAGACTTCTTTTATTAAAACAAAGAGAAATCCTTTTGGAATATTTACTTCATATATTTCAATTTTATTCAAGTGAAACAGCCGTTAATCTAAATTATCCAACTCAAGAATGGACACACAAACTTACACAGCCACCCACCTATATATATATATATATATATATATATATATATATATATATATATATATATATATATATTGTCACCCAATTATCGGAAAGCACGACCAACTGACAGCTGAGTAGGGGACCGGAGGCATTTTGGCCCCGCCTACCCATTTGTCTTGTAGCGGTAACGAGGGGGATGGTTGGAAAAATATCATTAGCCATCACTTTCCCCCTCCTTGACGTCTAGAACCTACAGGATGATTCACCGAATCGCGAGACTTCAAGAAACAGCGATATTCCGATAAAAAGGGCCTGCAGTGGCGAGTGAGTTTAGTTCTTGGCAAGTAGCCGCAAGGAGCGCCCAGCGAGCGAACGGACAGTGTACGTGCATCGGAGGAGTGTACGTAACTGCGTGCAGTGAACCTGTGACATACGAACTGGTGAATCGTAATTGTGTGCATTACGTTATTCTGTGTAATCGGCAAGTGTTCCGATTGTAATTTGGTGGAAATAAAGGAAATTTTGAGTGGTGCAATTGGACTTTTAATTTCACGAACCCACAAAGTCACTATATATATATATATATATAGGTTCCTTCTCTGATACAGATGATGGAGCTGGAGCAGATGGTATATGCCAGTTCTTTTCCTTTTAGAGAAATGTAGGAAAAATACCATAAATTTTGATGGAGAAATAGAAGCTGTTTATTTATAACTGCAGAACATTCCTTGGCTACATAAATGCATAAATATAGTTATCCTTTCAGACTCAAACGCTTCTATACAAGCAATAGTTACAATCCCTAAAATGGAAAAAATTAAAGAAATCCAAAAGAAGATTCAACAAATTGGGAAAGTAGGGAAAAAATTGTATCAAAACTTATTTCAAACTTTTTGGCAAATAAAGGAAACAACATACATCTATGATACAAGAAAGTAAAAACTCAAAGCGGCTACAAATTGCACAAAACCCCAAAATAATTCTAAAAGTACCAAGAAAATCAGCTGTAGCCATCTTTCGCCTCATAACTGGACATGATTGAAGAACCATCTTTATAGGATTGGACTTTCAAGCTCACCATACTGCCTACTGTGTACCAGAGAAGAAATTATGAATATGCAACATCTGGAATCCTGCCAAGCTTTGAAGACGTATCCTGATATAGTTAACAAATATTGGTTGGCTAGAAGGAGAATGACTTGGTTGTCAATTTCTGAGCTTTACACACACACACACACACACACACACACACACACACACACACACACACACACACACACACACACACACACACACACACACACACACACACACACACACACACACACACACACACACACACACACACACACACACACACACACACACACACACACACACACACACACACACACACACACACACACACACACACACACACACACACACACACACACACACACACACACACACACACACACACACACACACACACACACACACACACACACACACACACACACACACACACACACACACACACACACACACACACACACACACACACACACACACACACACACACACACACACACACACACACACACACACACACACACACACACACACACACACACACACACACACACACACACACACACACACACACACACACACACACACACACACACACACACACACACACACACACACACACACACACACACACACACACACACACACACACACACACACACACACACACACACACACACACACACACACACACACACACACACACACACACACACACACACACACACACACACACACACACACACACACACACACACACACACACACACACACACACACACACACACACACACACACACACACACACACACACACACACACACACACACACACACACACACACACACACACACACACACACACACACACACACACACACACACACACACACACACACACACACACACACACACACACACACACACACACACACACACACACACACACACACACACACACACACACACACACACACACACACACACACACACACACACACACACACACACACACACACACACACACACACACACACACACACACACACACACACACACACACACACACACACACACACACACACACACACACACACACACACACACACACACACACACACACACACACACACACACACACACACACACACACACACACACACACACACACACACACACACACACACACACACACACACACACACACACACACACACACACACACACACACACACACACACACACACACACACACACACACACACACACACACACACACACACACACACACACACACACACACACACACACACACACACACACACACACACACACACACACACACACACACACACACACACACACACACACACACACACACACACACACACACACACACACACACACACACACACACACACACACACACACACACACACACACACACACACACACACACACACACACACACACACACACACACACACACACACACACACACACACACACACACACACACACACACACACACACACACACACACACACACACACACACACACACACACACACACACACACACACACACACACACACACACACACACACACACACACACACACACACACACACACACACACACATACACACACATACACACAGCCGTTATTGACAGACCATGCCAAGTTAGTGTAGCATACAATTCATAATCATTAAACATTTCTAGAGTTTTAGAGGAGATATTTAATTCTGTGTGAAGACAAATTAAGAAGCCCTGCCTCCATAGTAGTGCAATCATTGTTCTGGCTTTCAGTGTAGCAGTCCAAGGTTTGATTACCAGCTGAGAAATGTGAAAATTTTACTTAACTAATATTACTCCTTACCCATGACAGTAAAAGTTGATGCAAGATAGCATAAAATGAGATATTACTGTCATTACTTGGGATGACAGATAAAAAAGCCATGGGTTAAAATGTTTATAAATGTAGGAGTAACTAAATGCACAAAACTTGATTCAACTACTTTTAAGGTGGTCTGCAACGCACCCTTCAGTAATAAACTACACGGTTTGATCAACTTATTGTGTTTAAGCAACGTACTAAATGCATTGAAACGGTATATCCTATACTAATGGGTAGAAAGAAAACTATTATGTGCTTACAATTAAATCCTATCATCACTAATGGAATATGGTAGCAATAAAAAATTAGATAAAATGAGGTAAGTGTTACAGCTATCTACAGTGAAATTTTTAATAGCGAAGAAATATTGTTGACGGTAAATTACAAGTAATAAATCAAACGGCTCATAACGAAGTTCCTTATATTCATGGAACACCTGAAAGGATTTTTTTTATTAAGATATGAATCCCGTATATTTCTGAAGCGGATTTGGAAGTATATCTGGGACTAATAGGGTGAAAGCATGGTCTTGCTGTATAAACAAGGCATTCAAATAGTATGGTTGAAACGGTACATCTGGGAATGAGCTAACGTTTATCAATGAGAGAAACTCGCCGGACTCTGTGCAGGATAAAAGATAGGTATGAATATATACTAAACGCTCAGAGCAACAGGAACACACTTAGAAAATATTTACATACGTAGATACATATACACAGATATGCATATTTACGTACACACCCTTAGATACATACACAAATATTTACATGCAACTATACCTGCACCGTGGGGCAGCGGGCTCGAGTGTCATGCTCTGGTTCCATGCCACAGAAAACTACAGATGGTGCTGCGGATTCAAGGTCCCAGGTATAGGACCGGTGCCTATTCAGTATCGCCAAAAGTTTGAGGAGCTACAATAGGTAGCGAATTCCGGTCAAATATACCAACATACCGGTTGGAGACGCCGAGATGCCAATCACATCTCCTGCCCGTATCGGTTGGATGATTGCCCATAACTACCGTGCGTATGTGGGCGTGAGGCCGGCACTCCTGTTTGTAGGCAGGTTGTCAGCAGTAATTATTATTATTAATTATTATTATTATTATTATTATTATTATTATTATTATTATTATTATTATTATTATTATTATTATTATTATTATTATTATTATTATTATTATTATTATCATCATCATCATCATCATCATCATCATCATCATCATCATCATCATCATCATCATCATCATCATCATCATCATCATCATCATCATTATATCTGTAGTAACCTAAATACAATTAACCTAGCAGCATAAGTGTATGCATACGTACTCTTATACCTAACTACCTATCTACTACCGACCTATGTGCCTAGATGCCTACCTACCTACATACATAGATACAAATACATTGTGCATATGTACATATATATATACACATTGTTTCAAAACAACACCAAACGATTATAGCCGTTGCGTATTTTATAACTTAACTAGACCAAATTTTGCTGTCGCATCTTCGAAGTTCTGTTACGTATAATTTTATGCAGCATTGAATATTACATGATTTTGTGATTAGGCAGCGTAGGAACCACCGGTGTGCGAAGTTGTGATTGGGACGCACCGGCCACGAAAACAAAAGCACTAACTCTTTCTCTTTATGAGTGACCCTAGCCTACCCTTCATGTGATGGGGCAAAGGGCAGTTACTTGGAAAAAGTCGACTAATAACTCGGACAGTTGCAAGATTGCTCTTCAGTGTAAAACTACACATTCCGTCCTAACAGGGAGGATTTTGCGCGTACTTAGATAGAAAGTCAAAGCAATATGGACAGAATGGAAATGGCGGATATGGTTTTGATGAATGGAAGAGCTGAAGGGTGTTCAACGAACACACCATTATTTTAGTTTCATTAAAAATACGAATTGTAAAAATAGTTACATCAATGATAATATTTATTTGTTTAACTTCAAAACATTTTGTTATGATCTTATTTGTACAATACTTTCAAGCACTTACTGTAAATATCAAAACTTCCTTTTCAGTTATAAATGCTTTATTTAGTATTATCAAACACGTGAAATAAAATGCTCTTCTCATTGCATTAGGCATTCAGTTTTGGTTAATTTATCTATGCGCAAGTTATTGTAGATACAATCTTAACTGGGAGTTTAATGTAGTTTAATGGTACGCCACTGACCATAGCACTTTATAATGAACAAGGACAAACAGAAGGGACGGTTTATGTAACAGTCTTTGTGATGTAGAAACAAAGGATGTTTTTCGAACATAGCTCAGTGTAAATGTATTTGCTCCCAACCGTTTGGTTTATTACAGTAGTGTAAAATATTTGGCTTTGATCTTGGGCGTTTCACAGCAACTTAACAGAAATCTGACACAGTTTAGCGGCGTAATGAACACACATATTAATATATTTCATATACGGAGAACGCATTTGGACCTTTACAGACGATACTTTAATTCTTCATAGCCATGTCATAGTAAACTGCACATCCATGGTTACGGTGCTCTTATCGACAAGTGAACTACTTCGTCGAACAGGTTTTAACCGGACTTGGACAGTTTAAGAACTACGGTCTTCAAATGGGAAAGGGTAGTAGTACTGTATTAGCATGAGGAAGACTCCGTGGAACACACTTTCTTCCCCTGTCCACATTGGGAGCGAAATAGCAGAGAAGTATACAGTGTATAACATTCTTATTCGTACACTCCGGTTTTCTAAGAAAACATTTTAATATCTTTTAGAGGACACAGTCGAATTAATATTTTTTCCAAACATGTTAAGCAAAATAACAAATTCTATATTATGAATTAACTAAATATTAGCATATGAACTTACAAATTAAATTAAATGAAACGTAAAAGAACATGATCAGTTTTTACAACTTTTATATTCGTACATTAGAAATATCAGCTCAATAACAAAGACACAATTGACAATCTAATATTTTGTTGGGTATCCCTTGGCTTCATAGAACTAACCAAATTTCTGCATTCTGCTGGGCTTATTTTATTCCATTATTTCTCCACAACATGTTTAAGCTCTTGTTTAGTCCCTACTGGACTGGTTTCTTCATGATTCTCCACAAATGCTCCATTGGACTCAAGTCTGGGCTCTAAGGAGGTGTTCCCAGTAGTTTAGATACATTCCATACTAACCAATTCAAGTTCAGTCTCGCCTTATGTTTACTGTCATCTTGTTTAAATCTATAACCAGGTGCCATGCCCCTTTTCCCGGCACTCTACTTTACGTTGTCCTTTAAAATTTGAAATTACACATGTTGGTCCATAGTGGCATCAATAAATTGTATATTACCAACACCGTTGGACGACACGTAGGCCCAAATCCTAATGGAACAACTACCATGTTTAACTGTGGGAAGAGTGTTTCTGAGATCACTGTCTGAATTTGCTTTTCTCCAGACTCTGTTTCTCCTATCTGACCCAAAGAGGTTTATCTTAGTCTCGTCCGGCCATATCACGCTATTATATGTATTATTATATGTTCCTTAGCAAATGCAACTCGTTTTTTCCTGTTTACTGCACTTACATATGGCTTCCTCCCGCGTGTTCGGCCATGATATCCGTACTTCCATAAAATATGACCAACGTTTTGGTCAGACATCTTCTCTTAAAAACAACTTAAACTAATGGCGTAATTGAGGAACACTTAATTTAGGATTTTCTCGAATTATGCTTGCAATAAAATGTTCCTCTCTTGCATTTAGTCTGCTTTCTTTATGTTTTTGTGGTAAAATATTTGTAGAACCTCGTTCTTCAAATTTGTTGACTGTGTACTGTATGGTAGAATGCGATTTATTTACTGTTAGCGCTAATTATCTAAGAGAATACCCTCTAAGTACCAAGTTTGTAATTACTTCTTCAGATCAAAACTGATCTCCTTATGCTTACCCATTTCGACTAATAGTGACAGAACGTTAAAAACTGAGACCGCAGAGTGCAAGCATTCAAACACATGCACATTGAAGCTGTTTATGACACAGTGGTCATTCTTAACAACTGTACGAATGGAAAAGTTGCATAAAACTGGGAGTTACTTCTTTAATATTGCTGCTTCATACAATAGTACCAGCTTTAAAATAAAATTTGTCATTGGGAGTTTTTGTTTCAGGTTTATCAAAGTACTTATAAATGACCGAAAGTAAAACACAAGATTTTAAGTAAATAGTGAACGACTTTTTATTTAAAAAACTGATGTGTAAGAATAAGAATGTTAAATACTGTAGAAAAAAACTGGATAGGGAATTGACAGTAGAAAACCGGTGTTCTGTTATGATTGCAAGCAAACAAGAATGAAATAACGTGAAACAACTAGCCAGGTACATCCTTGAAAACAAAGAGGGAGATGAGAGGAGGTCTGTACATCAACAAGGATAGCGTTATCCTGCGGTGTCTTTTAAGGCTACCATCCTGATGTTATGCACTTTTGAGGTTCCAGGTGGTATGCCATGTGAGTAAGTGTTTTTTTAGGTGGTAAGAATCCAACTTGCCATACATAGTGGTGTCTATGAAGACTTTTCCCTTAGTATAAAAAAGCTGCAAATCAAACTGAATAAGTAATATTACAGCTATTCTTCATCACGTTAGTAGTTTTATTCAATGAATTGCAAGCCACAATTGTTAAACTAGTGGATTTTACAAATGAAGTCAAACAGATGCTAATTTGTGCTTTTTTATTCAATATGCATGGTGCTCTTTATTCTGTTCAGATGAAAGAAAGCCTCCCATATACTGTAATTCTTCCAACGGTTGTTCCTGTATTCCACTCCATAAGTCGACTTCAGACTTATTTAATGTGAAACCTTAAGCGTTATGCTCCAACTATTTTGGGGTTTAGCTAATTCGTCGCTATAAAGACAAGGAACGTAGGGCTATAAAGGGAGGATAATAAACACAGCCTGTCTCAAAGGTTAAACATCTCATCCCACAGTTTTGGAAAACGAAAGTCCTGCATGCACTCAGTTATCATAAAGTAGTAAGTTCCAAAGTCGTCAGTTATAATTATGTTGTAAAAAGTATGACATTCCCAGCGAGTTGTGCATATGCGTTAGGAGACGTTATACATTATTTCGTACTTCTGTCTTGGATCTACAGATAAAACTTTAGTAAACTGTTGCTACTCTTGCTAGATTTCTCATTTACTTGCATTTACAATGCGGGCAAACACGATGGAAGTATTCTCAACGAAAAAAGGGAGAGTAGAAGACGTACGGTTTTCAACTGACTTCAGTACCATAATGCTACAATATCTCATCATTTGAGCATATTTCAACTAATTTTTGTGGTGTCCAAAATGTCTTCATTCTCGTTTCTCAGCTTTGCGCTGAAAAAAAACTCCTTTTTTGTGTTTAAGGACTTTGTGTCTTCAAAATATACGTTAGTGCAAAATGTATTTCGCTGCAGATGTTTCTGAGATACTTGAGATAGTCTGGAAGAGAACATGAAGCATCTTTCCTTGATTCTATAATGTTAATGAAAGAAAGGGGTGTGTACTATAATGAAACATTAAACACATGTTACGCATATAGGCCGAGCGATATTTGAGAATTATTTGGCATTGTTGGATTTAACACTTCATTTCTTACACGTGGCATATTTCGGACAGGATACATACTTTGGACTGCAAAATCAGCTTTTCCAGCAAACCAAAGCCGCATGATCACGGGTGACTTGATCCTGGAGAGCTGAATCGGCAGGAGCAAGCTGGATTGAACCGACTGACGTAAGGGCTGCTGAGCAAACAGGTAGCAGCAGGTGGATATTTAAAAGTATTAAAGGTAGCGCAGACGGCAGCTTTTTGGTTGGGCTTTTTAGTGTGAGTGCGCCGCTGAGCTTTGCTGCAGGGCTCCACGCTGGGAGACCGTTCGTTCAGGCCTTCGTCCACACAACGCCTAAAAAGACTGCCGTGTTTTTCAGAGATCGTCGAACCTTTTGTTTGGAGATACGTATATGAATGACCCTGTAGCTTCGGACCTCCCCACACAACTCCTAAGGTAGGGCATATCAAATTATGAACTGACTTATTTTACTGTCCCAGATCTCCTCAAGATCTCAATGTGACCTTGATGTTAATGCTGAGTTCGGGAATATATTTATTAAACTGGGTTGACTGAGTATTATTCCTAACAAATGCCATATCACTCCACTACTCCTTTTCTCGCTCTATCCACAGCTACGCTCCCCGTTGTTATTTAGGGCTAAAGGTAACGCCCCCAACTCCTTGCAAACCTGGATACAACACACAATATGTACATTTAATTTAAGGAGTTGTCATACTTTGAGTAAAATGATAGAGGGAAAGCCTTTTATTACGAGTTATTATTGTGACTCTGTGAGTTGGTAGAAACAAAAGTCTTGTATGCAGAAATTTAAAACACTCTTATTGCAGTAAACAGAAGTTTGTACAACACTTGCAACAGCAAACTGACGTGACATTTACATACAGCAATCTTCAAGGTCGTCTCCTTCACCCGCAAGTAAACAAACAAAAGATTCCACTGCGATACATCACACAGCTCACTCCACTGCACAACTGCAACTGACTCCTCTAGCAGACCAGCAGAAGATGCGTGTAGCCCAAGTTTACCTGGGCGGGGTGTTTGTTGCCCAGCCGTAGCTGCTTAGTGCGACTTTATCTGGGCAGTATAAAAGAATCGTTGTTGTTTTGGGCAGTAGTATATCTAGCCATATGTGGGCGCAAGTGCCCCGGAGGGTGAGTGCGCCCAGTGCTAACTGCGCCCTTCCACCTGTCTGTGAGGCATCTGGACACAGCTCGCTTGACAGGCTAGAGGGAAAGGAACAATGTTAAGGTATAGTTTGTACCAAGTCCATTTCTGGGCTTGGGGGTACAGTGTCAGGGGAAAGTGGCTCTGCTCAATTTAGGTTGCCCAAAGCGTCTTTGGGCAGCCGGTATCCAGGTCTACAGCGATGAGCCCTATGTTCGTAACGGCCAAGAGTATTCACCAGGTTATTGGGATGTGAGTCTAACTTATTGTAGATGGTACGGGATCTCTCCCGCACCACGTCTACAATATATGGGACTCCGGAGTAGGTGTGAATGATATGGGACGGGAATCTACGCCCGGTATCATAGATAATTCGTAGCGCCCTGTTCTGGACGCTTTGTAGTCTGCGAATTGTGGTTGGAGCCGCTGATTCCCAGTCTTCGCAGCCGTACAGAATAAGGGATGGGATAATCGTCCGATACAGGCGTAGTTTTAGAGGTGTTGGCATAGAGGATTTCAAAATAGGGTACAACTGCCTAAGTGCTGCACGCCCTTGTCCGTCTTTGATCTGGACGTGAGGGGCGTAGGTGAGGCCGCGATCGAGGAGGACGCCGAGGTATTTGGCAGAGGGAACCCATGGGATTTGCCTTTGTTCAACCTCAGCGACCAATCCGGTCGCCAAGCTTGGGCCTTAGCCAGGAGAAGAGCGGAGCTCTACCCTGGGCTAATGGTCATCCTCCACCTTTCAATCCAATAGACGATGGCTCGGAGCTGGCGCTGCAGCGGAGGATAATAATTACGCAAGTTTTTGTTACATGCCTTTATGAGAACAACTGGCTCCTTTTACACTTTGCCGCTATTTATACCTCCCAGTCAGTGTTCTAGAATTGCAATAGACCATTCGACAACAGTCGTGATAGCATCAGAAAAGAGGAAAATTTCAGACTTCTCTCTGTCTGTTTTACTCTCTCTCTCTCTCTCTCTCTCTCTCTCTCTCTCTCTCTCTCTCTCTCTCTCTCTCTCTCTCTCTCTCTCTCTCTCTCTCTCTCTCTCTCTCTGTTTCTTTCCCTTTCTTGGCAAGCGTCCAGTTCCACGCCTCACTCTGTCTCTTTCTTTCCTGCCAAAGCACGCTCAGCACTGGTTCGTCGCAGCTCCAACACAACAATACGATCGGTAACATTATTAATGTGTTACAAACTTAATCCATATAGTACACTTTTGCACTTATTTCAAATACCATGGAAACGTTTCTTCATTGATGATGGAAGGCATGAATTGCTGTCCCTGTGTATAAGTGGGAGGTCCTGCCTAACAATAATTTCTCATCGCTGGCGTTTCCCAGAAATCATCCACTTTCCCCCTTTTCCTAATTTTTCTGCTAGGCATTTGTCCCAGACATACGTGTTCTCCAGGTTGGCTGGGTGGTTAGAGCGCTCGACTCTCACGAATGCGGACCACAAAGTGAGATTTGTTGTGGACATTATGGCGCTGGAGACTTTCTCCGGGATCTCCAGTATCCCCACCATCTCACCATCCCCAACACCGGTGCTCCATCTTTATCTCATATATCACCAGTGTCCGCCTGCGGTAACGTATGTAGTAAAAGCGGACGTTAAGAACTACACATTTCATTTTATTTCTCCAGGTTGGGGTTTTTAATGAGGTACTCTATGAAGTTTTCAGGGCTATAACACTGAGGGGTAGGTACCACCAGATAACTTTTATTTAGAATGATACAATTAGAGCAACTTTCAGTTGCAACAACCGTAGTCTTCTTCTACTTCTTCTTCTTCTTCTTCTTCTTTTTCTTCTTCTTCTTCCTCTTCTTCTTCTTCAAACCAAGGGCTAGGCAATGCTGCCTGTTCCGGCTTAAAATATGCCTGACCATCGTTTTCGTGGTCTTCCCGGATGTCTTTTTCCTCTCGGTTTATAGTTTATAACTCTTCTTGGGATCCTATCTCTCGGCATTCTCTCAATATGCTCTCTCCATTCATTTCTATAATTTATTATTTTTTCTTCTAAAGAACTTATTTCTATATCTTCTCTTATTTTTTCATTTGAAATTTTATCTAAAAGAGTACATCCCTTTACTGCTCTTAAAAATCTTATTTCTGCAGCCTGTATCTTGTTTTTGTCTGCTTTTGTTAACGTCCATGTTTCAGAACCAACAAGAAAAGCAGGCACAGCCATTACTTTATAAAATTTCATCCGTGTTTCTTTTCTGGTTTTAGCTTTTAGGCTTCTATTTATTATGCCGCATATTTCTTGAAACATTGGTAATCTATTTTTAAAATCATTTTCATATTTATAACTGACTTATGTTCCCAAATATTTAAAACCCGTAACTTGCTCTAAGATAACATCATCAATTACTATTTTGGTTCTAACAGTGTCTTTACCTCGAAACGCCATTGTTTTTGTTTTATTTGTGGAAATTGTGAAATTATAATTCTTACATAACTTCTGTAAAATATATACTGCTCTCTGCAGCTCGTCTTCAGCTTAACTTATAATTATTTGGTCTTCCGCAATTAGCATCGTCTTAAGAATAAAATTTGGTGCACGATGAATGCCTCCGTTAATCTTAAACATCCACTCTCTAATCAGATCATCTATATAAATTATGAATAAGATTGAAGGCAAACTGCAACCCTGTCTTACACCTTTATTTGTATGTATACATTTACTATACATTCCATTTCCAATATGTATGCTGATTGTTGTATCCTTATATATAGATTTTTGAACTTTAATGAGATGATTTGGGTAGCCTTTTCGAGTCATAATTTCCCGTAGTGTTTATTCAATAAGAAGGAGTGAATGTTTTTTAAACTCTTTATTGATTTTGTTATTGTCATTCTGTATTCAATGCTCCAGTTGTTTGTAACGTGACAACGAGGTGTTGGGAAGAATTTACGAATTCTAGATTTAGATTTCGAGACGCCAGTTTATTATCTTACTTTAGTTTCTCGGATGTTGATTTCGAGCGGGTTTTCTTTTGTCTATATCTCCAATTCGTTGATTGCCCTCTGAAGATATTGTATAGGTTGTGGTAACTAAAACATGTAGTCGGCATAGAGGATTATTGACGTTTGTGTCTAATGGATTCTTTGGAATATACATCTTTAGTCAGGATGTTGAAAATTAGGGCATGAGGGGCTTCCCCCATACAACTACGTTTGTTAGCGTAATTTCTTGAGATTCCGTAGACTAGTTAATGTATTCGGCAGCCGTGTGTTCTAGAAGCAATCATGGTGTTGCAGAGTTTGCCCACAACTGATTGTGACTTCCTGTTGACGCTATCGAACGCCTTGGTGTAATCAATCAAGGCCGCTTAAAGGAGCCCTTTTGGGGTTTCTAGAGTCTCCGTGATTACTTCCGTATCACTTCGCTTATTCCGTGGATCTTCCTGGGATGAAGCCCCATTTTATTGCCGCTAATAATTGTACCGAATTCTATAAATTAATTTATTTTGAAGGAACTCTGAATGGAGCACATTCAAGGGAGATCCCTCTGTACGAGCCTGATCCTCCGTTCACCTTTCTTTATGTGGTACTTTGATAACTGTTACTGTCCATTCATCGGAATTGACGCTGTTTCAAAATATTAACATGTTTATACATCAAGTTAATAAAACTATGAACGATTCTTGAAGGTACTAAACTTTCTTGCATTTTATTCTGGATTAGGATCAGAATTACTATGGAAGGGGTGCGACACAGTGACCAGACCTGAGCTATTGTAAGTATACCTAAGTGGGGCATCCCTGTGAGGTAGGATGAGGACAGAGAAGTCAGAGGGCGGCCATCCCAAGGAGCCATGGCAGTCCAACTGCAGAGTCCTTACATTATACTTGGATGACACCACGCCTCGGTAGCGTAAATGGTAGTAGGTCTGCCTCACGTTTAAGTGGTCCCGAGTTCGAATCTCGGTCAGGGTGAGTTACCTGGATAAGGTTTATCCAAAGTTTTCCCTTATCCTTAAAGACTAATGTCGGGTAACTCTAAGCTATATGGACCCTGGGCTCATTTGAGCATCATTTCACCCATCCCATTCATCATCCGATATGAAGGACATAAATTACAACAACAATAACAAGTCCACCCCCGGTAGACCAGGACAACAGACATTCCCCATGACGGCGGTTCGGTAGCAGTCCCAATAGCCGGCTCGGAGACTGGAGATCTATCTACCGGAGGAGGAAGTGTTTACCAGGAACATATCATCTTGCCATGCACCGCCGAGACACCCGCCGACACTTCCATCCTGATAGAGACTACCAGATAAGTGTTGATGAGAAATAATAATGGAGATAAATTCGGGTAATGTAATTAAATTACACAGCATTCTACCGTTGACCCGAGAAAATCCGCGAACAAAACCAAGGGTCAGAAAGTTCGACCACGGGAAACGAACCCGGACCGCCCTAATGCGGGCCACAGAGAAACTACCTGTGCCATCTCTCTTGGTTTGCATTTATTTAACGTTGTCAGCAATTATCAGTACTAGCAGTATACTGAACTTTATTTTGTAGGCGAGTTTTTTCGTGTACGAGTAGTGAGAGTAAATACAATGATACAATGCTGTCGCATTTAACAGTCTGCGTCCTATTTAAGTTTCGGAAGTCAGGGTTCAACAAATTGCTCCACCCAGTACAAAGTCTTAGCATGACAAGGACTAGAGTGAACATGTGCTGAGACATTTATCTTCCAGAACTTACGACATACATTCTCACTCATTGTATTTTCACTTGAAACAGTAAACACCTTAAGGGGATGTTACATTGAAATCTAGTATATATCTCATATAACTAGTCCACGAGTTTAACAACACTTGCAAGGCATAAATTCAAAATACATATTGTCTTTTTATGTTATAAATATCAATATTCATGTAATATAGGTTGAAAGTACAGAATAAAAAAATATTTTAAATTAATAGAAAGTAATTATTCTTTCACACTGGCCGTGTGTAGGCTAAATTGTGGAAACGTAGAGTCAGACTGAAAAATTCAATGCCATAGCCGGGATTTGAACCACGGATCTTCTGGTTTCCGTCCAGCCGCACTACCATTGTGCTACTATGGCCAACGTGCCGATATGACATTAAATTCTGCAACTGACTCGTATTTTCCCGGTAAACCACTTAGGAGTTCTCATAAACACATGAGACAACTACCTTAATGGCGACTTACTACATGTAAGTACTTTAAGGCACGGGCACGTTGGCCATTGTAGCACAATGGTACTGCGGCTGGACGGAAACCAGAAGATCCGTGGTTCAAATCCCGGCTATGGCATTGAATTTTTCAGTCTGACTCTACGTTTCCACAATTTAGCCTACACACGGCCAGTGTGAAAGAATAATTAATTTCTATTAATTAACCTAATAGTGGTTAACTATAAAGCCCGGGCCTTAAAGTACTTACATGTAGTAAGTCGCCATTAAGGTAGTTGTCTCATGTGTTTATGAGAACTCCTAAGTGGTTTACCGGGAAAATACGAGTCAGTTGGAGAATTTAATGTCATATCGGCACGTTGGCCATAGTAGCACAATGGTAGTGCGGCTGGACGGAAACCAGAAGATCCGTGGTTCAAATCCCGGCTATGGCATTGAATTTTTCAGTCTGACTCTACGTTTCCATATTTTAAATTATTCACTGTATCACAGTGTTTCATACTTTGCAGTTTTCAACAATTTAATTTGAGATGTGTCGAATGAACTTAAAAATGTCCGCCTCGGTAGCATAGATGGTATCGTGTCTGCCTCATATTCAAGAGCTCTCAGGTTCGAATCTCGGTCAGGGTGAATTACCTGATAACTTTTTTTCTGCTGTTTTCCCTCATCCTGAAAGACGAATGTCGAGTAACTCCAAGCTCTATCTCCCAAGATTTATTTTAGCATTATTTCACCCATTTCATTCATCGTCCGTAATGACAACTTTGGAGGATGTAAATTAAAAATGGAATAGATTCACAAAATGCAAGCAATCACATATATAAAATAAGACCTGAAACTTTCCTGGCGACGAATACGCTTACTTTCTTCTCGGGCAGCCTGTCAGGTGAAAAGATGATTAGATATCAATGTTTCGGGAGTGTGCATCTCTCCCATCATCAGGATATTTATTAAATGTTATAACCACAAATGAAATACTGGATATAACACAACTATAAACAAAGACAAAACACTAAAAATTCGCATTACTGAACAAAAGCCTGTTTTCAGTAAATTAAATGCCTGGTCAGGAGATGGCGTGAGTATAGAAAATTGTGTCAAAGAAACGTAACTACTTAACTTGATTATCAAGCTGCATTGATCTTTGCTTCTTAACATTCGTAGTATTTGTTTAATGCAACCTGAGAAGTCTGGGTTGGCAGAGCATTATTTTAATAACGAGCATAGAGCCAATTTTCGGGAGACGACCATCTTGGCAAAACTACAACACTTATTGTGAGCAGAGAATTGAGGAGGCTTTGGCGATTTCCTCTGAAAGGAGCACGCTTAGTTGTGATGCTGGATTTCAGTTCAGCTCCTCTTGGAAACCCGCCTTAAAATGGTAATCCGTCGATTTAAGAAGCAATGATCAATACAGCTTGATAATCAAATTAAGTAGTTACGTTTCTTTGACACAATTTTCTATACTCACGCCATCTCCTGACCTGGCATTTAATTTACTGAAAACAGTCTTTTGTTCAGTAATGTGAATTTTGATAGTGTTTTGTCTTTGATTATAGTTGTGTTACATCCAGTGTTTCATCTGTGGTTATAACATTTTATAAATATCCTGAGGATGTGAGAGAAGTACACTGCCGAAAAGTTGATATCTAATCATCTTTTCACCTAAATAACTTAAAAAGTATACCTAACTATGAAATTAAAATATTTAACCATGATTTTATTGTCAACTAAAGCTAATGAAATATAATTATACAGCAAATTTGTGCACTAGAATGCGGTAAATTACTTAGAATATTGAATGACGGTTATTTTTAAAATTGTATCCATTAGAGTATTTGGCATACGATGTTAAAATTGAGCTTAACAATTCATATTGAAACCACAAGGAAATTTAAAACCAAATAATTTTATATAAGATAGAAATAAAAGTATATTTTTTTACTAAATAGAAGGAAAATCACATTCACATTATATATCCATTTAAAATATCATTTATAATCAAATTAAATAAGAGGCAGATTCTAAACAATAATTTACTCTGTCCAGATTCATTTTACTTGCACCATATGTAACTTACAATCTGATTACTGCAGGAGTGTTAACTACTGTCATAGGATAAGGAACCTAATCACTGAAAATGCACTTAAATTTGGCAAAACTTACCAATGCGTTGAATTATTGGCAGCTTCTGCACTTGGGGTTTACAAAATCTGCATTCTAGATAAAGAGATGGTTTGGTTTGATGGCAGTAGACGTTTACCTAGTTTAGTTGATACAGACGCAATCATTTTATTTCTACCAAAATTGTTTAAACTATGTTGTTTTAATTTTAAATCTCTTGTGCAGTGTCATGTGTAACATCATCCAGGAAGGTAAAATATACATTTTTATGTTGTTAAATACATGATACTGGAATATTTATAGTTTTTGCTCTGCTATTTGTGTACGACTACAAAGCCCGTACGACGGGGTTTTCCACCTGCGTCTAAGGCTATTATACTTTGTTCTATGTGATTGTTTTTGTATAACTCCTTTTGCCATGTTAAGGCCTTGTTTGAAAAATAAAATACATACATAAATCATATTTATTACTAAATAAAACAGGTACTCAGTGATTAAATAATACACCTACATAAATAATACATCTTAACACCTTAAATAGTACATCTACACCTGACTTGACCGAGAAAACTTGGAATATTCACGCCGGCAGGAAAGCTTCAGCTCCTATTGTTTTAAATGATTTGTGTTGGAGTGCTCCAAGTTAATGAAGCCAACACAGTTTACAACTACAACAGACCATAATTAAATGTTTATAGCAATTGTAAGCAAAGATTTTCACAGCTAGTTCTGACTGCGCATGCTCAAAGTGAGTTAACATCTAATCACAAATAACAGAGCTGCCCACAGTTTGCAGAAACAGTAAATCAAGTTTTCCATGTCCAGGTCTGATTGCACAGTCCCGATTGACCACGTATGTCTCTGTAGGATGGTTAAACAGCTTCTAGGAAACACATTTTACACGTCTGCTTATGGGCTAAGTGTCAAAATAAAACTTGTTTTCTTGAAAACGTGCATTGGGCTGGTGAATAAAGGCCTATGTGAAGGCATTGGATCATCGAATAAGTCGGTTAAATGTATCGTCTAAAATCACAAACCATTGCATCAGCACGTGAAGTATGTAACAGAATTACATACGTTTGGGATGTTGTCCCGCGTTGTGTGCCTTATTTAGCAGAAATTATATATATATGGATTGGAGGCAGTGATGGTGATGCTACGATTTTTTTTATTGATTAATCTAGACGTTCCTCGACTGCTCTTGTGTCCGTATGAGACTAACCTTCTGGGCGCGGTTGCAGATGAGAGATAATGTAGGGTGATGTGCAAATAATTGTGTAACACTTGTTTTGTTTTAGGCCCCGAGAGCTAAAAATGTTACAATATGTGGTTTAAAATCGGTATGGACATGTTAAAATAAATAAGAAAGTAAATTGTTAAAGTTCAGTAGATGAAGGAACATGTAAGTGGTATGATGGGAATGTTTTATGATTGGTAGTTTTGAAAATGAGATTATGTAATGTGTCGATTGGCACAGAGGCTTATTGCAGGGGCGGTGGTAGTAGCTTATTGTGTTTTGTTTAGTGTTTGCCTGCGCCACCTTCTCTATCTGGAGGTCGAAGCTGGGTACCTTGCCTTAAGCGAGGCAGTTGGGATTTAGGGCTCGTCTCAGCAAGCGGTGTGAACTGTAAAGGACATTTTTAAAACTGTTGATTGTTTGTTGTCATGAAGTTGAAGGACATTCAAAACGGTTCAGTCTACTTTTATATAAACGCAAATGTTTTATTTTCACGAAAGTCCAGTGTTCGTTATCGTGAAATCATTGTATAGGATGAAATGTATTTGTAAAGGAAAGAAGTTAATTAAAGTTCTGGTGCAGTCTGAACCACGCCCAGCTACCAGACTGCAGTAGAACTTTAATTAAGGGCATTGAGAGGTTATTTTTACTCAGACAAGGCTAATTTTTACCTATATAAAAATTAAAATATATAGAAAACTAAACAATATCAGAAATTTAAATTCGGTATGATTATTGTATAAGGATGTGTTAATTTAAATACTGTATAATATTTAAATTACGTTCACATAGGTCCATGCAAAAGGGGGATAAATCACACCGTGTGTCCTGAAAAAAATATCACACCCTATACTTCAGGTGCACTTTACTTGTAGGAATTTAAAGCTACATGCACCAAGTTTTATCCTAAATAACCTAAGATAGAGTTTTATAATATCGGCTAAATGAAAATCACATATAATTTATATTATGAACGTCAAAAATTAATTCATTTTGAGTATAAAAAGATAATATTTTCAAGGACTGAATATTTGTTTTCATCCATTTTATAAATCACATGAATATAAATGTTATCCGAATGTATTCAACGAACATTGAAAAATAACCACTACAAATTTTGTGTCAATATCTTTTATGGTTTTTGAGAAACATGCACCTAAAGTATGAAAAATCAAGGTTTTGGGAAGTCACAATCAAAGATTAAGTACCATTCTCAGGAAGTGGGCGTATCATTACACCGCCATGTTTAAATTGACGAATTAAAGGACTCTACTACCAGGTGCCAACCTATGTTATATATATAATTTTAAAACTGAAGAATTATATAATTTTTAACACTAAAAATGGATTTTTTGAAACCTATCAACCTCCAAGTGCCCTTAACTTCTTTTCTTTACAAATACATTTCACCCTATACAAAGATTTCACGATAACGAACACTGAACATTCGTGAAAATAAAACGTTTGCTTTTATATAAAAGTAGACTGAACAGTTTTGAATATCCTTCAACTTCATGACAACGAACAATGAACAATTTGAAAAATGTCCTTCACAATTCAGTAATGTGTGACGTGGACTAGTAAATTTTAGTTTAATTGGTACTGATGGCAACGAGAGAATGAAACATCAATTTTAGTAAAACAGCTAGAAAAGAAGGCGTCTTTTGATGGAAGAACGTCATGGTGAACAGACGTAAATTCAGTGCCGCGACGAAACCTTGTAAAAGAGTTAATATCATTTTCTGTTAATTGTAATCAAGGTATACAATATTATTTTCAAGTTTTATACGAAAAAGTATATAAATGATGCAAATTAAATTGAGCATTTTGATCTTCTTAAAGTAAAAATAATTCATTATAATCGAAGTTTATTTAGAAAATTTATCCTTTCACTCGCGACCACGTCTGAAAATTCAAGAGTTCTCATAGTTCAGACTGAAGCAGATCCGGAGATTTCTTTATATACATCGATACATCAGAGTGCCAGATTGGACCAAGAAGAGTTAACTTGCTGCATCGTCACCGTCATCCGGGAGGGTGGAATACAAACCGACGACCTCAGCTGCATGGCGGGACGACAACAGGAAAGAATAATCTCGTTCCAAATGATCACCGCAGACTCCGTAAACACCATCATCTCATCAGCACCATAATTCTGCCTCAACAATAATATTCTTTCCTTATCATAAGGCAACTTTAACTTGATTTTGTTTAAAACATTTAAACATACACTTTAAATCACCAACAAATGAACTCTTTTGCTATCGTTGATCTTACTCAGTTTTAAAACAAACTACGAGGGCTGTTTCAATAAAGAATGATTACAATTTTTTTCGACAACGTACCTTTACTCATCCTCATAATTTTGATGGTCCTTCACAAAATAGTCTCCCCTGAATGCAATGGACTTGTCCCAGCGTTTCTGCCAGTCTTCAAAAGACATGCTGGAAACCATTTTTGAGAGAGCCTTCAAAATCGCCTCTGCGGCCTTCACCACTGCTTCTGATGTTGGATAATGCCTCACACGAAGGCGTTTCTTCAAGTTAGGGTATAGCAAAAAGTCACATGGGGCTAAATCTGGACTATAGGGAGGGTGAGGGATGCACTTCACGTTGATTTTTGCAAGATATTCAGCAACAACATTAGCAATATTCGGCCGCGTATTATCGTGGTGCAGCATCTAGCCTACTTCATGGAAATGTGGTCTTTTGCGCCTGATATGGACTTGCAATGTTTTCAGGACATCCCTGTAGTATTTTCCAGTTACTGATTGATATGTGTGCAGGTACAACATGCTGATAAACCATTCCATGAATATCAAAGAATGAGGTGGTCATAACTTTCCCAGCAGAAGCAACCACTTTTGTTTTTTGGGGGGGTTGGTGATGAAGGAGATATCTACACTCAGCTTTGCTATTTGCTCTAAGGATCAAAATGATGTAGCCAAGTTTCATCAGCAGTGATTACGCTTGAAAGAAACTCCGGATCTTCCTCTAGCATCAACTTTAACTGCATGTTACCTCCATTGCAGCGGTAGGCAATACTGAACATGTCTGAACTTGTCTGGTTCTCACAGGCGGGGGCCAGGAGTACCAACAATGAAACTACTACGGCGTGTTTGTTTCACATTGAGCTAACAGAATATAATAAGATTGAATTTTAGTGCGAATAATTATGACCGTAAAAAATTATGATCATTGTTTATTGAACAGCCCTCGTATATAGGATGCTTTTGCAATAATTTATGCACAACCTTTTCTGCAAAATTACAGATACTCATACACATGTCCGTACTATGTGAAGGCTGAATGGAGAACAACGCAGCTGTATCCAGTCTTGAGCTTTATAATTCTTCCGTTGCCATGAAAGTCAATATTTTACTATTGGTCCACATCACAACCAATTATAATTAAGTTCATTATTACATATAAAAAAACTTTTATAATTATTCTTTTAAATAATTTTTTAAAAACTTTTAACATTAAAAACAGTATTTCTTCTTGTTTAAGTTCATTTTTTATTACCAAAAACAAGTAATTAATATTTAACTTTTCCCTTCTTCTATCACATTACTTTTGCACCTTTTCCAATATAGTAAAAATCAATTTTAAATAAAGCTATACATAAAATATCTGTTTCAACTCTAGGTTGTTAACCATATAGCATTTCTTATGTATTTAAGTTTGTAATCTCTGAATGGAGAACTGTAACTGGATTTCCCAGTTTTCACTGTGCAATAAAATGGTATATATACGTTACACACTCTGTGGGTTTTACCATGTCAATGGTTCTTTACCTGCGATACGCGTTTTAAACAATTACAGAATTTATAACACTGGGTGTGGAGGTTAAGTAAATTATAAAATGGCATATGTGGATATGTCTCACCCACTTCCGTTACTATCACTTTTTTCTTCCACCAATTGTTAGGAATATGGCAGGGCTATGCGAGAAAACAATTATAAATGGTGAGGGGGACTCTCGCCTCAAACACTTCATTATACATTAATTTCATAAAGCCTACGGGAGGCGGAAGTAAATTAACTTAATTTAATGTTCATTTGAGGTTTAAAACGCCACCCATGGGACCTCGGAAGCCTGGCTAATTCTAGTAAACTTTACGTCGATTAAACATTTATATCGGTTACAAAACAAGTAGATACCTTTGTAACAATAGGTCGTAGTAAGGGAGCTAAAGAGAGTCATCCGAAATGAATGCATAAAGGTCTTTTTCTGTTTAACCTGAATTAGATACTTTTACGAAATCAGTGGTATTAAAGGAAAGTTGTTGAGTTTTTAAAACTACCCGAAGCACTGCTGGACAACGGGTACTCTTGAGACCTTTAAATGTTTATAAAAGATAAAATATGACTTCTTCTAATATACATAGTTTCGGTTCAGATGCTGCAGCAGTCGACCGCCTCGGTTGCAGGTGCGGTTCCTCCATAAGTGGCAGGTTTGCGCTACACCCACTGATTCTGAATATACAACAGGTGCATTTTGCACATTAAAGCTGTACTTGCTTGCATTGTTTATATACAAACATGTTTAAATTGCGTTTATCGTCTGTAGTGGCCCATGACCGCAGAAGTCGAAATAAAGAGTGATCAGCTGTAGGAGCCGCAGGTTTGCAGCGAAGAGTTAACCTAAGATTTCGCCCAAATGTAGGCTCTCTGAGGGGGTTGCGGGAAGTGATGAGATGAGCGTGGCTTCTTATACATTGCTTAAATGGAGGTTTATAAACCTAGCTCCTCCTACTCTTAGCAACGGCTATAGCGTGACCATCAGGCTTAGCTTCTGTGTGCTCTGCTTTTCGAACACAGGGAGAATTTAATTAAGTGCATGCAGGTTATTCAGAAGAGAGCTCTGTTAAACAACAACGCCACACCTGTTCAGGCTTCTGGGTTAATGGCCACTTTGAAAGATTATAATTTTGTATTCTGGCTGTCTTTCTTCTACAAGATCATGCCACATGTGGACATTTTGTACAATCAGCTGCAGAAACGAGACTGCAATGCAACGTTTGCCATCGCCCAGCTAAACGCATATAAAAGGGAAGTGCAAAAGGTAAGAAATAGCGTGGATATCGAAGAACACGAAGAAAATGAAATTAAGAGGAGAAGAATGGAAGATCATAATGTGAAAAGAAGAGAAGCTCTTGAAGTATGTGACATTCTTAGAGAAGCAAAGGACAGATTTAGCTTCACGGGGCATCTAGTAGCCTCAACTTTGTTTCATCAAGAAAATTTCTAAGACATTCCCAGAGGATTTCCTTAGAGAAATAATAAGGTTCCATCCTTTTATCATTGTAACAAAAATTCGTAGAAAACTGACTGTAATTTACAGTCGAGAGGAATTTCGTGGAATGTCCGGCGCATTGTGCTTGATGGACTTCAATAAGGAAAACAATTTATGTACTACATTCAGCAAATATGTCAAACTCCTCCGAGTGCTGTTAACTATGCCAGTGTCTACCGCTGAAGCAGAATGCTGTTTCTCAACTTTAAAAAGAATAAAAACTATCCTTAGGAACACAATGTCACAGGACCGATTGACAGCATTAGCAATGTTTTCAATTGAGAGAGATTTTGTTATGAAGATCAGCGACTTCAACGCAAAAGTTATCGATAGATTCGCCAGGTCTAAGGAGAGTACAGCAGAGAATCTGTATAAATAGGTGAGTCGTTACTACTCTGTATTTTATTATTCATTTGTGCACCACCAATAATTTAACCCACCAGCCGCCACTGGTTCCATTCATCGTCCGATATGACGTAACGTTGGAGGACGTAAAAAAAAAAAGCTCAGCAGTCACCACATCACTCAGCTTACATAAATTGTGAACCTTTAAGCAGACATAATTCAAGAAGATTATAACTCAACTTTTGAAATGGGAAAAATGGGCGTAAATTAATAATGATATCAAGGATCAGTACTAAAACCAAGTTCTCAATGTCTAGTAACAAAGTTACTTCATTTAAGCATTTGAGTGAAAATATATAGAACGAAAAGATAGAGTCAGACTGAAAAATTCCCTGCCATAGCCGGGATTTGAACCAGGGATCTTCTGGTTGCCGTCCAGCCGGCCTAACCCTTGAGCTACTGTGGCCAACGTGCCGCCATGATATTAAATTCTCCAACTGAGTTGTGTTTCTCCCGGTAAACCACTTAGGAGTTCTCATAAACACATGAGACAACTACCTTAATGGCGACTTTTAACTTTTAGGCCCGGGCTTTATAGTTAACCACTGTTAGGTCAAATAATGGAAATTAGTTGTTCTTTCTCACCGGCCGTGTGTAGGCTAAGGTATGGAAAAATAGAGTCAGACTGAAAAATTCAATGTCATAGCCGGGAGAATAGAATTTTAAGGACGTATTCCAAGTCAAAGTTTGCCAGTTAGCAGCTCCAAAAGGTGAACATTTGGAAGACAACAAAATCCTTCCCACCTCGGTAGCATAAATGGTAGAGCGTCTGCCTCGCGTTCAAGAGGTCCTGAGTTCGAATCTAGGTCAGGGAGATTTACCTGGATAAGGTTTTTCTCCGGGTTTTCCCTTATCCTGAAAGACGAATGTCGGATAACTGTAAGCTCTCTAGGTCCTGGGCTCATTTTAACATCACATCACTCATTCCAGTCATCGTCCGATATGACTTAACGTCAGAAGACGTAAATTACACACAAAAAGACAGAATAAATCTCTGTCGAAGATTTCAAGAGATTTAAGATTTTCAATAAGTCCTTTATTTTTTATATTTTCTTTTTGGTTTTAAGTATTTTGTTACTCTAATCCTGTAACTCGTAAACAAAACAGTTTAATTCACAACGTGTTATTAACTGGTATTGAAATCTGAATAAAGCTCATAAATCTACATTAAAACTTGAGTTTATGGTTTTCAGGTTAAACAGCTTTTATAGAATTAAAGTCAATTCTAATATTAGCATGTATGCAGTCGCTATCCCACTGAAAATAGTCAAATTTGTGTCCTCAATACCTGTCAAGGATAAGTCGCTTTTGTAATAATAGCTTGTGAAAGAAACAAATGTAAGCTGATATTGGTGTAAAGTGAACTATTGTTAAGATAAACTGCAGAGAGATTTATAGGAAGTCCACATTTATTTCTTCAACTATTAGGAACTTACTATGGAATTCATTAAATGAGCAGCTAATGAGGTTTATGATTTATTTCCTAAAACGAGATGCATAAATGTTTCGAATTTATTCTTTGTTTTCGTCTTTTAACTCAGTTTTGCTTATAGAAGTAGGTCTGCTCTTTTCGGAGCTGTCAGACACATTGAATAGACGTACTTAGTCTCCTGCGACAAACGCCTTAACGACGTTCCGAGTGACCTGTCCATTCGTGCCCTTACCTCAACAAACACCGTGAGCAGCCTATATAAACGATGTTTGTCTTTCCACTCACCACAGACTCTCTTGCTTCCAATTTATTTACCCGTCTAGGTCTCCTTGGAGAAACCTTCGTGTACCTGTAATTGAATTTGTAAACCAGTATGGATTCACAAGTAAGTAACGTTGATTTAATATATGTCTACTCCGTTTTCAGTGACTAGAAGAAAATATCGGCTGAGTGGTTAGACCGCTTGGCTGTCACCAAGATAGGTGAGAGCCCAGGCGACCTCTAAGTGAAATATTGTGGTGGACAATTTGTCTCTGGGGCGGGTTTTCTCCGGTTCCTCCGGTATCTCCTGCCAGCATTCCACCGAATGCTACATCATCTTCCCTATTACCTCATCTCTCTGGTACTTTCACTTCCGGGGTTGGGCTGATTACTCTCCCGGAATCTCTCTGATCAGGAAACCTCTGTTCAGAAGGCCCTTATATATATATTACGTCCTCCAAAGTTAAGGCATATCGGACGATGAATGGAATGGGTGAAATGATGTTCAAATGAGCCCAGGGTCCTTAGAGCTTAGAGTTACCCGAAATTCGTCTTTCAGTATAAGGGAAAACCCCGGAAAAACCTTATTCAGGTAACTCACCCTGACCGACATATTAACTTGGAGCCTCTTGAACGTGAGGCATACTCGCTACCACCACGCTACCGAGGTGGCCCAGAAGGCCCTATGTTCCACTTAAAAGAAATACAGGAACTCATTCATTTGTTCGTTCATTCATTCATTCATAAAGTTTTCCGTATAATTTGAGTTAAAATTACAGTATAATATTAAATATAACGGTCTCAGCCACTATTAGAAAGCAAATAAATTAATTTGTTCAGCTGAGAAAATCGAAACATGCATTCTAGGTTTAATTTATTTCAATAAGCATGTTGATGTGCACAAAATCATAGCTGTAGTGATCAAATTTCCAATTTATTTCGTATTTTGTTTGAAATATCCTCTTATCTTCTTGACTTTACTAACTCATTTTACTCCTGAAAAAAGTGTTGGCCAAATTAACTCCCGAATTCGGTTATCTAGTCTCTGCGTACCTTGAGAGCTTGCGATAACTTGAAAATAGCTTGCCACATTACATACGATAATCTTGGATTACTAAAAAAAATATTGAACGCCTACTAGGAAAGGCTATCAGTCTAAAGACAAAAGCTGTTAATCCATAAGTACATGGTTTAAACATCTATAAAGTTTAAGTTTAAAACAACAATTACTTCTTTGATTAATTTGCATTATTCGATTGTGGTGCGAAAAATCATGCATCTGCCTAAATTGGCAATTAGAGCAACCTATTTCACCTATAGCAAGTAGAAACAGCAATCTATTCCACCCAAAAAGTTTCTTCCAAAAATTTTTGAGGGAAATATATGCTTTGATACTCACCGAATACTTACCAAAAATCATTTTCATCAAAGGTTTTATGTAGGTACGTGTTTGTGTGTCCATAACTATGAACAGTATTACTCTTCAACGAATAGTCGGTTGCATAATTAACTGATATTTAAGTCCTACATCTTCAAATTTTTTGACAGGAAATTCTTTGGAAATATCCCCCAGAAAAGTTGCATGGATAATCCAAAATTGTTGATACTCTGAAGGCAGCTTTAAAATTTTTTTAGATAAAATACAATATGTTTCACACCTTTGCACAAAAAATGTATAGATTGACTTACTTATGGAAGCAGTGTCTTCACAGTAAGTAGCTTTTGCAGACTTTGTAAACCAGACAATGTCTTACTATACAAAAAAATTAGATTCCGCTAAAGCTCAATTTATGTCAAACAGTTTTGTTTTGTAGAATTAACAATTTTCGAGATATTCATTGCTATATTTTTGAATTCTAAATGCAGATACATTTATGGAACGGAAATCATTAGTTATTTACCCTTGAGCATATACAGATTATCGAATTTGAAAATTAATATAACGACCAGTTCTTAAAGCATTTAAGTTTTAACATATTAACATATCCCAGGATATATCTGATAAAACCATTTCTGCAGATGTTTGTTTTGCTCAAAATAAATTATATAAAAATGAAGTGTGTGTAGGAATTGTTCGCGCCAGTATGAGTATAGCAAATCAGTGAATTCAACCATTAAATTTTAATTTTATTATTATCTTTAAAATGTGTAGTAAATAGAAAAACTTTGTGTTTCGCACAGAAATGAAATGTCAAGATTTGAGCGGAATTTTAGTATTTCGAGGTTATCTGAACCCCTCCCAATATATAGGAGAACTTAGAGGCGAGAAGTGGGTTGAATACAGAATATATATTTAAATTTCAGATTTTTCAAAGATGTTGAACGAACATTTTCATGAAAATCCCTACACCAATGCACACTTTACAAGACTTCATTTTCAGGCATCTTATTTTTTTGTTTCAGAAACAAAATAATTTCAGTAAAATAGACCAGCTATTTCTTTTCATGAAAAATGAAATGGTTATGTTGAATTTTCTGGGAATGGCTTCCGAAATATTCTTCTTTCTGGTCGACTTTTCAACATTTTTGTAATAAATCCAAGATACTGTAACTATAATTTTTTTGTAAGTTTCTGGTAAGTATACATTTACAATATTGAGAAATTCGGGACACAATTTATTGCAGTGCAGACATGTGACTTCTCCTAAAGTACGTCCAAGACATTTCAGTCTGTTGCGGTAGCGGATTTTGTAATTCATGGGATTCATTCCCTTTCGCCTATGTTGAGTCAGATGATGTCTGCTGAGAAAGGCTTCACTGAGATACCATTGTCAGCTAGTATTCTTATATTTAAACCTTCTGATTCTTTGGTGTAAAGAGAGACGATTGCGTAACGTGCTAAGAGGAATGTACGAAGGCTGTTCAATAAAGAATGATCACAATCTTTATTGACAATGTACCTTTATTTTTCCTAATAATTTTGATGATACTTCTGAAAATAGTCTCCCCTGAATGCGATGCACCTGTTCCGGCGTTTCTGCCAGTCTTCAAAGACATGCTAGAAACCATTTTTGAGAGATCCTTAAAAATCACCTCGGCAGCCTTCACCACTGCTTCTGATGATGCACAATGCCTCCCACGAAGGCGTTTCTTCAAGTTAGTGAATAGGAAAAGGTCACATAGAGCTAAATCCGGACTATGAAGAGGGTGAGGGATGCAATTCCCGTTGAATTTTGCAGCATATTCGGCAACAACGTTGACAATATGCGGCCGCACATTATCGTGGTGCAGCACCCATCCTGCTTCACGAAAATGTGGTCTTTTGCGCCTGATATGGACCTGTAATGTTTTCAGGACATCCCTGTAGTATTGTCCAGTTACTGATGTGTCTGCAGGTACAACATGATGATAAACCATTTCATGAATATCAAAGAATGAGATGACCATAACTTTCCTAGCAGAAGCAACCACTTTTGATTTTAGGGGGGTTGGTGATGAAGGAGATTTCCACACTGAGCTTTGCTGTTTGCTCTCAGGATAAAAATGATGTAGCCAAGTTTCATCAGCAGTGATTACGTTTGAAAGAAACTCTGTATCTTCCTCTAGCATCAACTTTAACTGCATGTTACCTCCATTACAGGGGTAGGCGATACTGAATATGTCTGAACTTGCCTGGCTCTCACAGGCGGGAACCAGGAGCATCAACAATGGAACTACTACGGCGTGTTGCTTTCACATTAAGCTAACAGAATATAATAAGTTTGTATTTTATTGCGAAAAATTATTACCGTAAAAAATTATGATCATTTTTATTGAACAGCCCTCGTATATCAATGTGGTCTTTACAGATCTCTTTGCTCGTATCTTCAAGATGAAACTTGGGTCTTCAGGAATTTCCGCGAAGGTAACAACAGCTATCCTCCAGTGACCAAACTTTTGTCTTCTCTTATTGTTATGGAATTAGCAACTTTGTTTATCCAGATTAAAACTTCTTTATACTAGAGATAGATGTCAGGATTAATTCTTCACCACATTTCTAACCGACCTCAGGGAATAATCCCAAGAGCCGACCTTACACTTCCCTTCCAGCCCTCGTAAATTACCCTTTGGAGCAGATGTTCAGTGACGTTCACATCAAGCGAAGACGCCATATAATCACTCCAACAATGAGAAAACCTTACTTCACCGAAATACAAATATCATTATACCACAAAATTAATGATAAATATATGCTTTTATTCTGCTGTTGTCTATTTCTAAAATATTGCATTTTAGTGGTTTGGATTTTGAAATAATTATATCTTTCTTAAATGGGGAGTTGTTACTCACACATTATCCCTTATTTTGTCCTTTCTCTTGGACTTATAAAAAGAATGGAATTAGAGGACGAACAGCCCTTTAAGCATTTGACTATCGATTAAAGCCATCGAGCGGTAAGGCTGAGTGAGTAACTTCTGTGACCCGCATTCAGAAATTCATGGGTTCCACTCCTCCGACCGACCAGAAAGACTTGGGCTTTTCCGTGGATTCCCCTTGGTGCAAAACTAACGCTGGAGTGCCTTCTCTAATCCTAGAATACCTTTCCTTCCCTTGCTCATTTCATTCAGAGTAGGTTGTCAGCAGAGAGATGGTGCGCATTGTGTTAACCATTTTCCATAAGCTCAATTGATACAGCTGGTCAACGATGATGAGTCAGCTAGTGTTGTTTATTTACCTCCTATCTAGTAGTGAGAAGCTTCGAAATTATCTGTATAACTGTTAGGGCCTTCTGCACCTCTCTACTTTCTGCCCACGCCCTCTGGCGGCCAGTGGTCGTTCTCACTTCATTTTACGCTTCCTTCCAAGGAGTGATAAACCACAACAGTTCCGTGCTGGGTTGCAGTAAGCGAGAATAGTAATGGATGAATAGAATCAACAAAGACAGCAGCAACGACGAGTAAGAGACAATATTCAACATAGATATCATGAACCACCTTACACACCGAGAAGATCTGAAGGACTTCGAGGACAGAATATGGATACCTAGCTTCAACAACCAAAGGAAGAAGAGGAACTTCACCTAGTCGAAGGATTAATAGGAGTGGACAATCTTGGATTCAACAGAAGGATTTGAAGCGACAGACGTAGACAACTTCAACACAAGAAAAAAGTGATAGATGATTTATTAGAGATAGGAAGGTAGAAGTAGTTTAGATTGTGAAAATTGTAAGCTACAATTGTAGCAATTAGATTAGTTAGGTTAGATTAGATAGGTTAGTGTAGGCTAGCTGTTCTGCAAAATGTTTGTAAATATCAATATATTTATTATGTTTGAGTAAATATAAAATTGTAATACTGAGTCTTGGTATAGCATCTAGAGGCCAAGACATAAGAAATGCAGAATATATATATATATATATATATATATATATATATATATATATATATATATATATATTTGTTCCCCTCCCTTACATTTAAATACTATTGTATTCTCTTCATTATCTTATATCTCTATGCAGAACAGTAATTTCTATAAATAGTGATCTCGATTAACCCTAATTAAATATAAGAATAACCGTTTGTAAGAAAATTTAGGACAAGACTGGGTAAAGAAAGAAAGCGATGTGAGTGCCATATATCAAATTTTAATCTGAAAAATTAAATTACTGTTTATTAGATTCTTTTCCAATTAAACTTGGATTCAAGGAATCAGAAGTAATAAAGGCTTTGAAAAAAAAAAACACAATATGAAAATACGAAACATGATTTCGTAAGTAGTCGCCATGATTAATATTTTTGGTAAAAATACAATGTGTTTTATGTTCCAATATTCTAACCAGACTAGCAACCACGGTAACAAGCCACAGTTCCTGGAATGACATTTATCTGGACTAGTTCATAAATAAAATATGAATTTAAATACTATATTGCAATCATTTGACCAGAAAATGTTAAGTTGTATAAAAAATGAACCAAAATATATTATTACCATTTCGACATACTCAGTGCTGCCAACTGAGGTAAAGACAATCATGGTACCTCAGTTTTATCCTGTTACATCAGAAAAGCATTTGCTGATCTCAAATTAACTCAGTTTTAACTTCACCACTAAAGATAACATTTATTATGTTCTAGACGTTCTCGGGCTTCGAGCCAGGTATAGTGATGTAGAGCCATCGGGAGTGTGCATCGCTCCCATCATCAGGATGATGAATGATAAGCATATATATACTGGCATATATAAGCATATATATATATATATATATATATATATACTGGCCCTTCTACTGGCAGATCATATTTAACATTCATTATGGGAATATGTATCAATTGCATAGTTTAAAACACAGTTGTTAAATTGAAATGGAGTGCTACTTGATACCTTTAGAAAGAATGCTATGGAGTTTGAAGAGGTAGGTGTGACAGCATTTTGCACTTTATTTAGCAGCTCCACATGATACTGACAACGAACACCTTCGACCTCGGACGCTCGAAACCGCACGAAAACATTCTTAGAATAACAAACGACCGTTAAAACAACAGTGGTCTATGCAAAATGCAGCACTTGTCTAATGGTACCATTATAAGCTCTTTATGCTAATTTTGTAAGACTGCAATGTGCCGAATGACAAGATATATGGTCGTTATTTTATCATAAAACTTCACCTGAAATTTACAATAAAATTTCTGCATCAAAGTATATACCCATATCATTATTTGCAAATATAATTAGTGTGACTTTTCATATAAGACTGTGTGAATGCGAAAGTGATTTGGAATGTGACTTTAGTAAGGTGTGGATATTGTTCTCTAACTCTTTGTTTTGACCACTTCATTTAAATCCTCTAGCTTCACATTGACGACTAATATAATCAGTGTCAGTATGTCGTATAAGTGTGTTTTGTCTATTACTTAAAGAGAGGGCTTTTAGTACCGTTTATTGAAAATGTTATTACAAGCTGACGTCACTAAATTAAGAATACCTTTCCTGGTATAGTACGGATATTTTGTTACTTCACTTCTCTTTGCTAGATGTAACTGTAGCAGAAAACAAAGTTTTACATGAAAATGACATTGACCACTGTTTTATTCATGATCGGTTGTTTTTCTAAGCAATTTTTTTTGCGGTTATGAGCGTTCGATATCAGAGGTGCGAAGAACTTATGTGCGAAAACATTAGTATGTCCTGTGAACTTAATTACTGTTCTTTTATGCAAGAATAGAGTGTAGGAATACAGTTGGCGACATTGGCTGAACAAACGAAAAGCCTAATGATAGATGGCACAAAACTAAAGAATTATCATATAATAAATCATACATAATAAATGAACGCATCCTTGCATGAAATCGTCTAGTTTTACGTTTCCAAACTCGTCCCATACGCATTGCCTTGGGCTTACAGTACCTAAGACATTATAAATTGTCTTTGGAGAGTGTCATCTCAACATAAATGTTAAATATTGTAATTTACTGGGGAAAATGTAAATCAACTGGTGAATTACCAACCGACATATTGGTAAAGCTACAAGGTAGCTCAGTTTATTTCTTAAAACAAGTTTACAGAAAGCAATAAATTAATTCACACTTAGATTAAATGTCTAAACAAGCAAAGGGCTAGCTATAAGGGTAACGAACTGGATAGTATATGTACAAAATTAAATTAAAAGCATGCATATTTATTCAAAGTGTTTTTTGAAAATGTGAAATGAAACTTGAGCATATTTGATTTTGAAGCATATCCTCGAAAGTACTTACCAGTACCATCGCCTGGCCTTAAAGTACTTACAGCATAGTTAGTCGCCATTAGGGTGGTTGTCTCATGTGTTTATGAGAACCCCTAGTGGTTTACCGGAGTCAGTTGGAGACTTTAATATCATGTTGGCACTTTGGCTATAGTAGCTCAATGGTTTAGAGCGGCTGGATGGAAACTAGAAGATCCGTGGTTCAAATTCCGGCTATGGCATTGACTTTTTCAGTCTGGCTCTACCCTTTCATCGTGCGTCCTACACACGGCTAGTGTGAAAGAGCAATTAATTTCCATTAATTGTACCTAACAGTGGTCCGAACTATGAAGCCCAGGCTTTAAAGTACATATAGCATAGTAAGTCGCCATCAAGATAGTTGTCTCATGTGTTTATGAGAACTCCTAGTGGATTACTGGGGAAAAAACCGAGTCAGTTGGAGAATATAATGTCATGTTGGCACGTTGGTTACAGTAGCTCAATGGTTTAGAGCGGCTGGACGGAAACCAGAAGATCCGTGGTTGAAATCCCGACTATGGCATTGAATTTTTTTTAGTCTGTCTCTACCCATTCATAGTGCATCCTACACACGGCTAGTGTGAAAGAGCAATTAATTTCCACTATCAACATTTAAGTTCCCAGCATATACAAAAATCAATGGAAATGAAAAAAGGCTGACAGTCTATGACACAAGTACAAGTAGTTTTTTGCACTATTATCACGAAAGAAAGAAAACTGACCTGTTTCATCCTTAGTCTGGGACGTAAGTTCACGGCTGGATTTGCACCTGCCTCACTGCCTCTAAACCCGCAAGCAAATCCTTCCACACTAACCTGTAAATAAAAGTGAGAATATTTTTTCAAGAGTACGAATAAAGGATGCACAAAGTTACTCTTATTTCACATTTAAATTTCAAAGTTCTTCCAAAGCTATTCGTGTAAAAAGTCAATAATATAAAAGGCAATTTACTCAATGTAACGTCAAAACAACGAATAAATACATAAAAATCAAGATAACAAAATAATTATGAACGTTAAATAAAAAAGTGACAAGTGACAAACAAAACCTAACATATATATCAATAACCCGATAGTACATATATTCACGCTAACAGTGCCTATAGCAAAATTTAACAGCTGATATTCATTACAATCCGGGTTCTGTTGTTCACCGATGCTGGCGTAGCGAAAATCCATAACTGGACAACCCTGAAGCAGCAGACAGGGATTGGTGTTTGGTTCTTTTCTCGTTTCTCTGGAGCGCAGTAAAGGATCATTTTTCACAGCTGTTGATGACAGTTGAGGATATTGCAGTGATTGATGTAAATTTCACACAATGAGCCCCCTTTCCTCACAGCTATTCAACGATTATTTTCTACTCCTTTGTTTATTCATTGATTTTTAGATGGCGACGAATGCTTAACATTTATTCAATAACTCAAGGCCGTAAATTAATCAGTTCTCCATAATACTTGTAATAGTATTTGCGTTAATGCAAATGCAGCCTTTTTGTGTTTAACATAGATCATAAAGCATGAGTACTTTGCATGTAGGAAATACCAGCTACCGATTCTTGCTATAAAGTTAGAAATGCCGCCCTATGGTCTTGGATTTTGAGATCATTTTGCTTCATGTTGCTTAACTATTGTGTGTTTCAAATGGCAAGAGTTCTGGTGTCCATCTAATCAGATGCCGTATCACACTCAGCGTTGCCAGCTTGTTATCCCACTCCTTTTATATTTCCCTCTATCTCGCACACTCATACAGCATGCCTGTCTGCTTGGCGCAGACGTAAGGGTAAACAAATTATACTTAAAAACTTTTACAACCATGCAGTTGCCAAAATCAAAATTGGAAAAATCATTTTCGCAAATTATGCATATTTTAAATACTATAACTATAATTATAGTTTATGAATGACCTGTTTTTCTAATCCATTGGAACTGCCAGTGGCTCATCCATATCGCCTACAATGTCACTTCCGTTAAGAGACAATTCGTCAATGTCACTGTCTTCATCGTCTGAGTCTTGCAAATTTATGATTATAGGTTCCAAAATCTCGTCCTGTGTGTCTTCTTGAAGGTTTTCTGTATGCCTCGCGTAGCTCTCCCAGTCTTTTGTGTTACCTTGACAACTTCTTCGTGAACAAGATGTTTAACGTCCGTCAGTTTAAAAGTATTATTTCTGTTTGCAGTCCCCCTTTTTATTTGAGCCCACATCAACTCAATTGGATTATATTGGCAGTGATAAGGTGGGAGGCGTATTACCTTTTGTCCAATTTCAATTGCAATTTGATACAGCTGATACACTTTTTCCGTGTTTTTAAACGGAAGTACATTTTGCAATAACCCATATTTAGTTTCTATTTCCGAAATTTTTTTAAAGAAGGTGTACACCTTAAAAGTAACACTTCGAGCCTGACTTCGCAATACCTGTCTTTTTTGTTTATTAAGAATAGTCTGCAAAATAGTGAATAGAGAGGGTAATGTGGGTAATTTATGTGACTTTTTAAGTAGAAAGGAGTAAGAGTGAAAAGAAAATTGGCTATAAGTATCCCGAAATGAAGTGAAGTTAGCGAAAAATGGAAATCTATAATGAATATCTGTGACGTTATGCAAGAAACGTTATCGTCATTCTCAGAGGAATAAGTATACTATGTCCCCTTGTCCTTTTAAATCTTAGATGTGTGAAATTGCATGCCACTTACATCTGGGTACTCTAGTAATCGATTATCTATATGTTCAATAAGAGCGAAGGAGAAACTTTCTCAATAAGGCTACCTTCCTTTGGTGCCGCTACTGTGATTGGGTGTGGTTTCGTGAATATGCTTTCAAAGGTCGGAGCACTTAGCGATGACAGCTACTGACATCTTCGGTGACCAATATGTTCTTAAGTATGTAACACTGCAGCTCTCTGTTGAAACATTTCCTCCATCGATATCTGCAATTTAAATTTAACTTGCTTGCTGGAAACTGTCTGAACGCCTTTGAAGTGAAAATTTTGCTGTCCAATAAAATGTTTGGCAATGCGTTCTATTTTATTTGATAGAGAATTAACTGTCATACAAAATAGTATGTGTATACGAGGGTTGGTCAAAAAGTAATGCCTCCCATTTTTTCTCCTTTAATTGCCAAGAAAATTGAATCCAATTTACATAGCTTGAAAACTACAACATTGACGATTAATTTGTCACTATTCAATATAATCTCCGTCCTTTACCACAGTTTTGGTCCACTTTTTAACTAGGGCATGTGTTCCAGTGTGGTAAAACACACGGTCCTGCTTCCTAAGCCATTGACGCACGGACGTTTTCACAGCCTCCTCATCTTCAAAATGAATACCACGATGAGCTTCCTTTAGTGGCCCGAACAGATTGAAGTCTGATGGTGCCAGGTCAGGGCTGGGTGAGGTAAGACTTGCCATCCCAATTTCTCAATTTCTGCAGTGGTGTAAGAACTGGTGTGTGGTCTTGCATTATCATGCAAAAGAAGAACATCCCCCACAGTTTTGTTCGGCAAACTCGGCGAAGAGGTGCTTTCAGCTTTTTGAGAGTTCTGACGTATTTGACAGAATTTATTGTGCATCCCCGCTCCAAAAAATCAATCATAGGCATACCCTCTGCAGCCCAAAACACTGTCGCCATAACTTTCCCCGCCGACCGCTGAGTTTTCAATTTGTTTTTTCTTCGGGGACTTTGTGTGATGCAATTCCATTGACTGCCTCTTTGATTCAGGTTCAAACAAATGAACCCACGTTTCGTCTCCAGTAACAATTTTTTCCAGAAACTCTTCTCCCTCCAAATTGAAGCACTGCAAGTGTTCGGAGGCTATTGTTTTCCTTGTTTCTTTGTTTTGGATGGTTAACGTTCTTGGTATCCAACGTGAACAAACCTTTGAGTAACCCAGTTGTTGAATAATCGTCATCACACTGCCTTTACTGGGGAAGTAATGCGAAACAATTCACCTGGCGATCACCACGAATGATGTCATCAACTCGCTGAATGTTTCATGGAGTCACTGCAGTAACCGGCCTGCCGCTTCGCTTTTCATCTGCCAATGATGTTTGCCCTTCAGCTTCGTTACAGCGACGAACCCATCGTCTAACAGTGATGACATCCACCGTTGCATCACCATACACATTTTTTAGCCTTTCGTGAATGCGAATTGGCGATTCACCTTCCGCACTCAAAAATTCAATCACAGAACGCTGTCTAATACGAATGTCGATGTCTGCCATTTTGCAAGAGAATGCAGTGCTGCCACCTGTCGACTTAGGAAGTTACTACTGCAGGGAATTGGAGAAGAAGGTTTGAGGAACTGTGCCAAATTCAAAGTTTCCACACTTACTTATTTAAGGAATAAAATTAGGAGGCATTACTTTTTGACCCACCGTCGTACTATGTCCAACGAGAGAATAGAGTACCGTATCACTCAGCGTCCACATGCGTTCGGAATGACAGTACTGTTACCGCTTCTTTAAGTATAATATTAATATGTATGTATAAATAATATGAATATGCATTTTCAATACAAAAAACACGTACTTATTCAAGCCAACCGCTTAATAGCTTCGTTGTAATATTAATATAAATTTTCGACTTTAAATGCACATTTTTCGAGCTAAGTATCACGTAGCACAGTATTATTATCCATGAAGATTAAATGCTACTTACGTATTTTTCATACTCTTTAGCACGAGACTTGACCATTGCCAGCATTTCGCCTTAACATGACCCTCGTGGAAAATTGTAGTTGTATTCTGTAGCCATGCTATGATGTCACTTGTTGTTTGGTATGCGTTCTAATCTCATACTATAGCAGGGGCATTGCGTATCACAATAACTCTATTCGGGGAACTGATGAACTTTCGGTGTACTGCCATCGCAGACAACAACCAATACTGATCTGGCACGTGGTCTCTTCTTATTGGCAGTTGAAACTTCAACGAATGTGGCTTTTTGCTTGCGTGCATGACAAATGCTGGAAGTCGACACACCGGTAGACCCAAATGTTAACTTCACCACTTCATCGATAGCAAGTTCTGGAAATTTTTCACTGCACTTGTTAAATACATTCAATATTATTATCTTTTCACCTCTTCGTAAAGGCTTTCCGCGCGTTGAAGCAGATAAAATGGGCAGCGCAGAGTATGAGCAAAGAGGTTAATCTCAGGGTATGCGTGGATATGTGTGAGTAAGGAGGGTTCTAGTCCTTGTTTCACGTAAGCTTGCCCCGTATCTCTTAACGGCCACGTGACCTTATCACATGTCATTGGCTGCTGTTGTGGTGCACACTGTTGTGCGGTAAAAATTGGTTCGTTATTTAACATGGTGATATATCTTTATATGTTGGAACAGAATTGTCAAATTTATATTTTCATAACTGTTTCAATGAAATATATTACGCATCAGAGTTGATTTATCTGAAATGCATGTTAATTCATAAACGAAGTAAAGAGGAGGTTCCTTTGCTCTCAAGCACAAGGCACGATAGCTCGTGATTTAGCGGTAGTGATGACATATTTGTTTATATGACTTTTATCACTGACCTTGTTTTGAACTGCATCAGTCATCTATCGCCATTCGACGGTGTGCTATGCCGAATGTGAGAGCTAAATGATTTTATTGATCGTTTATTGCGCGTGTACTTATTATATGTGTAATGGCAGAGTCAACCGCCAGTTTTTCGCTGAAGCATCGCAAAAGAAAACCTTCAGAAAGTGACGAAAAAGGAATTATGTTGCATGTATTTAATGCACTTAAGAGAAGAAGAATCCGTCTTTGTCAGTGAGAGAAGTCGAACAGCTGCGCCCTGAACTTACAGGTGTGTTAGATGCGTAGGAACATCGCGACATGGAACTTACCACTCTAGGGGCGATATTGCTGTCTGGTGAAGACGTTATTTAAGGACAATCAAATTGTCCAAATCGCAAAATATACTTCCTTGACGACACTTGGGTGAATGAAGGACACACGGCAAGTATGGCATGACATGACTTTTAAGACTGAAAGACAAGCATTTTTGCAAGGTATGTGTGCTGGTTTTAAAAAATCCTAGTAGAAAAGTCCGAAGGCCTTTCATTATAAACTTGCTTCAGTTTCATTGCTCATTCATTCAGTTTCAACTTCCTCAGTCTCATTATAAACCTCATTATTTTTACGTGCCTTATTTCTATATTCCTGGCAATTATTATGACGTTTACTGCAGGTTTCAATGAGATGGGAAGGTACCGAATATGGCCTACGGCGCGAAAGCATTAGCCAATTAGAATGAGGGGTAAGTTACTTGCACGCGGAGTGAGACATGTCTGCGGGGCAAGGTTATATGAAACAGAGATTAATGACACTGGAATGCCCGTTTCAAACTGGTTAAATGACTGCTTCTTTTTATCATTACATCAAGCTTGAAGTTGTCGACCAAGGGTTACCAATATCACTGTTTATAGTTACTGTATGTGTAATGCTTATTACTCTATAACACTTAATTCTTGCCTTCGCCCAAGATAGAACCAAAGGACCGTATTAATGCTCTGCTCGCCACGGAATGTCTGTCCTCACTGTGCACAGATGTGCGTGTCACTTTCAGTTCTTTAAGCCCTGACTTTGTGACATTAGTGTCGGTCATGCGATTATTAAGAGTCCGAAGAATACCTTTTCAAACGGAGTCAAGTGCTATCGCTTTAGAATTTTTGCTAAGAAAACCCCCTTTCTCCCGTGTCTTTTGTTACACAACCTTTGAAATCCATTACGATTCTTTATTCATTGCATCCCTTAATTTAGGTATAGTATGTTTAACAGTACTCACCAGTTCTGCCATGATTCACAACTGTTTGCCTTTCTGGATGCGCCTGTCAGCTTCAATATGCGCGCGCAGCATGATTTACTTTAATTACAAATGAACTTAACTATCTATTTGTATATGTTTTATAGTTGAACTATGCTTAGTACGCACTTGTGCGCTTTAGCTAAACGAACTCCAGACTCCACATCTCAGTAGCAGTACCTTTCCAAGTGACTATTTATACGGCGGAGGCATCATGGAAATTGTGAAGGAGGTACACTACGATCAACGCCCACGTGGTTTTGTTTACCTCTACTTTATTCTCCCGCTGCAAGCAGTGCAGCTTTGCATTTTAAATAGTGTTTCATAACCAGCCCAACAAAATGGAGTTTGAAGTCGACCACAAAGACAACACACGAAATGCACTATCCTATAGGACAGTTAATTTTCATTCGATTAAGATAAAATGCATTGATAAAATATTTTATTCCGCAAACATAACTTTTCACTTATAGGTACAAAGTCAGAACTTATGGGCTATCCTAAAACATTAAACATCTGACGTGTGTTTTCTCTCCAAATGAATGTCAAAGACCTTGAGATCTGTTAGAAAAGGGGTTGCTACATTGTAAATATTGTACAATACTGTAAATTAGGGTAACGTTAAAAGATTTGCCTGTTCATATTAGAGGTAGAGGGATTTTATTCTTCCTGATATAAGTTTAATGCTGAGACTATATAATGATTAATTTTAAAATTCAAAAAACATGAAACACAACAAAGGATGCTGCTGCATGTAAGTGCTAATCATAGCTGTTTCTCATGCAACATTCTTTAGAGTTCTTTGGAAAATATCTTGGGCAAATGGATATACAATAATTTATATTTATATTTAGAAAATGCGTAATGATTTGGATGAACACAGCCAGACTGAGAAATTCAATGCAATAGCCGGGATTTGAAACACCAATCTCCCCGCCTCCGTCTGATTGCTCTTACCATTGAGCTACTATTGCCAACATGCCGACAGGGCATTAAATCCTCCAAATGACGCGTGTATTTCGCGGTAAACTACTAGGCGTTCCCATATACAATGAGATAAACACCTTTCTGTGGTGACTTACTATGCTGCAAGTACTTAAGTCTCAGGCTTCACAGTTAAACCACTATTTTTTAAAGTAAATTGATGGAAATAATCACTTCTTTGACACAAGCCGTGTGTAGGTAGTGATTTGGATCAATAGAGCCAGTCTGGCTCATCAATTTAGCTTATAAAATACTGGTTTAAGTATGAAGCCTGTAACTTAAGTACTTACAGCATAGTAAGTCGCCACAAAAGCTGCGCATCTCATTGTATAGGAGAACTCCTAATCTCTGTTTCATATAACCTTGCCCCGCTGACATGTATCACTCCGCGTGCGACTACCTTCCCCCCTCACCTAATTGGCTAATGCTTTCGCGCAATAGACCATAGGCGGTGCCTTCTCGTCATATTGAAACCTGCGGTAAACGTCATAATAATTGCCAGGAAGATAGATAAAATCATACAAATACGAATATGAAGGCATACAAAAATAATGAATTTTATAATGAAACTGAATGAATGTGCAATGAAACTGAAACAAGTTTATAAAGAAAGGCCTTCGGCCTTTTCCACTGGTATTTTTAAACCATCACACATACCTTGCAAAAATGCTTGTTTTTCAGTCTTAAAGGTAGTGTCACGCCATACTTGTCATGTATCCTTCTTCACTCAAGTCTCGTCGAGGTAGCATATTTTGCGACTTGTATCTCGGTACAGTCTGATTGTCCTTAAATAACGTCTTCGCCACACAGCAATATCGCCCCTGGAGTGGTAAGTTTTCCTGTTGTCTCAGTTTCATGTCGCGGTGTTCCTACGCATCTGACACACGTGTAAGTTCAGGGTACAGCTGTTCGACTTCTCTCACTGACAAAGGCGGATTCTTCTCTGTGAGTGCATTAAACACATGCACCACAATTATTTTCCCGCTGCTTTGTAAAGGTTTTCCGTTGAGATGCTTCAGCGAAAAACTGGCGCTAGACTCTGCCATTATACATATAATAAGTACACGCGCAATAAACAATCAATAAAATAATTATCTCTCGCACTGGGCATAGCACACCGTCGAATGGCGATATATGACTAATCCAGTTCAAAACAAGGTAAGTGATAAAAGTCATATAAACAAATATGTCATCACTACCGCTAAATCACGTGCTATCGTGCCATGTGCTTGAGAGCAAAGGAACCTCCGCTTTACTTTGTTTAAGAATTAACATGCATTTCAGATAAATCAACTCTGTTGCGTAATATATTATATTAAAACAGTTACGAAAATATAAATTTGACATTTATCTTCCAACATATAAAGACATATCACCATGTTAAATAAGGAACTAACTTTTACCCCACAACAGTCTGCACCACAACAGCAGCTAATGAGATGTGATAAGGTCACGTGACCGTTAAGAGATACGGGGCAAGCTTATGTGAAACAAGGATTAGTGGTTTACCGGGAAATACACGAGTTAGTTGGAGAATTTAATGTCATATCGGCATGTTGGCCATAGCAGCTCAATGGTTAGAGCAGCCGGACGGACACCGGGAGATTCGTGGTTCAGATCCTGGCTATGGCATTGAATTTTTCAGTCTGGATCTATTTATCCAAATCATTGCCTCCACACGGCTGATGTAGGAGAAATTGTTTCCATCAAGTGTATAATTATGCTCAATTAGTCACGTATTTCTGCTGCTGAATAAGTCCTTTGTCATCGTTTAGTTGGACATTAGTCACAAATTTCTCTACCGAAATAAGGCGGGTGTACAGTAAAACCACTGGGACGTCACAGTCAAGTGATAATTGGTAACTTCATTAACCCTATCGTACTTAAATTTTATGAATGTCCAAACATATTAGAAATATTATTAGTAATAATTTAAAACATACTCAATAATGAGACACATCAAATTTTTTAACTTGCACCGCTTTAGACCCTCAATTCTAGAAATAAGTAAACCACGCTATGCAGTTAATCATTCACGTAGTATATAGATGTATAGCGCTAAATTTCATTTACCTTTTTTCAAATTTGTGTATTTAACAGTTTCAGACAGAAATAAATAACATACTAAGAAATACAAAGAGTGCGATTTCAGATTACACCGTAGACCGCTTTAACGATAGCATCGGCTATTAATTTGAAGTAAACAATTAGCACAGTTTTCGGTCACATATATTTTAAATGAATATACATCAGATGGAAGAAATACATTAATCTCATTGTTGTATATTTCGGGCATAGAATGTTCGTAACCCTATAGCTTCGTGATCTCAACCCCCGATGCTCCAGTTGGCTTGTTGCCCTATTCGCAAGATCGATATAGCTGGGGTGGCCTACATTCATATTTTATCCCTTTGTGACACATACATTATCAAATTAACTGCTCATTTTGAGTTAATCGTAGTACATTGCGGGGTTAAGATTGCAAGTTTTGATTTTCTGCAATTGTGAACTTAAGCAAATAAATTCTTCAGCTCTCATTACCGAAAAAGTGTACAGATTGTATGATTTTAAAATTGGACTTCTGTGAATTTACCTTTCAGAGGAGCTTCAAAACTTCGAATAGCAGCACTTGCAGTGATGGTATTCATAGTATTGTATTGTCCTAAATATTAACATTCTATTCCATATATAGCAGTAATAGTAATATTATATTAGTTTTATTAATATCAATAGCAGCAACATTAGCAGCCCGCCTTGGTAGAGTGGTGGTAGCATGTCTGCCTCACGTTCAAGTGGTCTCGAGTTCCAATCTCGGTCAGGGTGAGTTACCTGGATAAGGATTTTTCCGGGGTGTTCCCTTATCCTGTAGGACGAATGTCGGGTAAGTCTAAGCTCCATGTAACCCGGACTCATTTGAGCATCATTTCATCCTTTCCATTCATCGTCCGATATGCCTTAACGTTGGAAGACATAAATTAAAAAAAATAGCAGTAGTAGTAACAGGTAAGTTAATGCCAGTGGTTCTTCACCCATTAGTCCTGGACCCTGATACCGATATTAAGGATTGCCATAAGTAAAGAATCATGATGGATTTCAAAGGATTGTTGGTTCTTTTTTACAACACGTGCAAGGGCAGTTGAGTCGAATAGCAGTTGTGGGTGAATAAGTTGTTATAACAAAAGAAACGTAAGAAACAGTGTCCTTAGCAGATTTCTAAAGGATGACATTTGACTTGTTTGAATAGGGTATTCTTCGGATCATTCATAGTGGCATGACAAAACAGCCACAAAGCGATCTTTGGTTGAAAAGAGTCTCCAGAAAGTGAAAGATACATATACACCCACACACGCAGCTGTGGACAAGAGTCTTGGGCGTCAGGCCGATTAGAGCAGTCTGAGGCGTGAGGGCGATTAGGGCAGTCCTCTTGTTCTGTCTTGGGCCAGGCATATCAGAAATGAGAGAGTATATTTGTCGCTTCATATATACGTGAGGAACGAATAAAGTTTATCGAGTAATAAACATTCTGCCGTCAGTAACTCTAAACAGGGATATTGTTGACCCTTGGTCGGCAACTTCAATTTCGATGTTCTAAAAAAGAGAATCAGTAAATAAATAAGTTTGAAACGGGCATCCCAGTGTCATTAAAATATCCTTCTCACACACACCCACGCATACCCTGTGAGAAACTTCATTGTTTTACCCTGAGCTAAACAAAATTGCGTCAAACGGTAGCCTAAACGTAGAACTCATTGTTCGCCACATATATTGTTGCTTCAACCCGTAGGACCAAGGCCCCGGGCCTCCTTCGATCAGGGAGTTACCGAGCTGTCCCGAAAGGGCGCCCGGCGCCTCCATGGGGCTCTGCATAGGGCAAGACCTAGAGATTAACAGCCCCTCCCCCATCTGGTCCTGTGGACTCAAGACGGGATGGAAGTGGATACGCCACTTACGCGCGCCAACACCAAAATGGGTAGGGTATCGATATGACCTCGGTGGGGCCACCTGGTGATCCAGCACACCTTCTACTAGCTATGCTGGCTAGTACGCGGGAATATTAATGGCGTACCCCAACCCCGTCCGGAGACGTACCCGATCTCCCATGGGTATCGGGAACCACTTCCCCCTCAAGTCCAACCCAATCCGAACAACTCCCTATAAGAGAGGGGCTCGAATGTTCGGCCCGAGGTTCCTCTAGTAACGTCAGAGGTACCACGAGTGCTTAGTGTCCGCAGCGGTCGCACCACGGCAGCTGAAGGGGACGGGTCCCCACCCCTACGGAGAGTAACAAGTAATAATAAGTTCTAAAAACACGTGAAATATTTGGGAATCCAGATCGGACATATTATGAATATTTATAAAATGAAATGAAATGAAAAGGCTGTAAAGACCTCGTGCTGTGCAGGGAGTAGCAATGGAGCTCATTAAGTTTGCAACTCCTATGAGCCTTGTGCAGTTGCTGCGCTCCAGTGACGTCATAGTTTCGTGTCCTTAACACTGTATGTAAACCCATATATTTATTTACGCTATAAGGGCAGTACATATAATTTACTATCAGAGGACTTGTTTTGCGCTCAAACGAATTGAGGGCTAGCAATATGGAGTCCGAGGATAGTTCATTCTACCTACCTCCCGAATTGCATATAAGATATATTCCAATCATACTTATGTATCTATTACTAGTTAATGATACAGTTCATTCCAGAAATTGGTCCTGCAATAATTGCAACTTTACAATCAATTTTAAATAATTTATATGATATAAAATGTAAAGGAGTATCGAATTTAACAGTTATAGCGCGTTTCTATTCATACTCTAATTCAATTAGCTATTTATGCATTTCAAGGGTAATCTCTCACATCTGTTATTATTTTCCAAGTTAAATTTGCTTCGTTCGTATTTAATTTTGTTTCTACTATTGGATATTTTTCGTTGGGTAGAAGTAAATAAGTGTATTTTCTGAATTGCATACAAATATTTTAAATTATTTCAGCTCCTACCAAAAATTCAGTCCTTTATAGTAGACAGTTAGGTAGGGACTTACGACTACTTATTTCTCTTCAGAGTACATAGTAATATATAAGTACGAGGTACATAATACTATGCTTAAAACATGAGTGGAAAGAATATATTGTCGCGGCAACAGGCAATAAAGTTTCGACACAAATAGAAAACAGGCGGATAATTTCACGGTAATAAAGAGCTTGCGTAAGCAGTTAACGATATCGCGGCTAGTGTAAACAGACAGCCGGCAACAAAGGTAGCTGAGATAAAATACTTGCCGGCCCAGACATGGTTTCACGTTTCCGGAAGATGATAGAATATTCGGAGTACGTCATTAGATGCTTTGTTTATTCCAGAAAAATCTAGTGATTGACAGCACAGTCTGGAATTCATAAATGGGCTATAAAAAGAAGCCATGGCTAGCGATGAGTCAGTTGTGTGTAACGAGAGGGTAGTTGTGTAACACGAGTGTTGTAACGAGAGCTGAGGTTGTAAACTAGCCGCTGTTTGTTACTGTCATCGACCTTGGAAGATTGTATTGTATTGGTGATGTAATGTTGTTACGTGAATTACGAAAGTAAATAACATTTAGAATTTCGGCAAATTGTACTTCTAATTCTACGAACCCACAAAGTCACAATATTATATGTATGGTATATGTATACATACTTTAAATATGTGACGGAAAAGGCAGAGAAGGCAGCTGTTGCTCTGGGACGACTTAGGTCTAATATTGGTGAACCGAAACCTGAGGAAAGAAGGTTTGGTGGATTCTATAACAGAGTGTGTGCGGTTGGAGAAAGCAACATATGGAACTGCTGAACTGGTACAATGTAAGATTATTATAAGAGTCATTATTGCATATAGGATAGTCTCTACCAGAGCACCCCAGTTAATGTCAGGCACTATATCTATTCATTTATTGGCTAGAAAGCGCACATAGGAGGATAGGAATGCCAGTATAACGGAAAAAAAATATGAGAAAAAGCATCGTGGAAAAGGAGCATTGCCCAAAGGACAAAACGACTTGTACCGCGAATTGAACCGCGTATATATGGAAAACACGGGGAAGTTGCTTTTTACTTTACAAAATTCTTGTTAGGACATGGACATTTTTTAAGTTTATTTATGTAAAATTGGGCTAGTAAACAGCGAGAACTGGCGGTACTGTGGAGACAGTGATACCTCACAGCATACAGTATTGAAATACCTGCAATGGAATGAAATTAGACAAGGGAGTATGCGAAAGTTCGACCAAGCTACAAATTTTGATAATATAATTCAAATAACTGGACTACAAAACAAGTAATGATAGCATTTAATGAATAAGGTGGCAAAACTACGAAGTAACACAGAGAGGTGATTGCACAATGTTGCGAGGAGTATCAGCAGGGGCAGTGGTGATAGTAAGAATGATGATGGTTTTGGCAGAATAGATTAGCAATGGTAACATGGCAATAATAGTAGCAGTAGAAATAGAAAACCTTCTTGACTGCAACATAGATAACAGTAAATCTTGTCTGGTAGCCAACAAATTAAATTGCAACTAATCTACTCCCTATCTTTCCAGGGCCACCTTATGAGGGTGATGTGATAAGAGATACGCATTAGACTTAGAAGCTGACATTTTAGGCAATTGAAGATACAAGAATTCCTCAACTACCACGGGAGGAAAACTAATGTGGAAGGATGAGATATGAACAACTATATGTACAATCTTGCGGAAACAAAACTAGCAACGGGTTCTATTACTGATGTGCCATTACTGAATCGTCACAGAAGTGCGTTTCATTAATAGTTGATCAGGAAAAGCTCTCTAGCAATGTTCTTATTACGTTTAAGTATAGAGAACGACGATCGAAATGGCAGGCTGAGGGACAGCGCAGACATGATAGCCAATGTATCTAGACGTGATATGTTTAGGCACTGGATATTGAATGTTACAGAGATTCCAGTATAATCTATGACCTAGAGTAAAGTAATCTGAGAGTACAGTTTCCTTCTAAATAGGGCAAAGTCTCTTGACCCTATCAGTGTAATTCATTTTCCAAATTATGTCATGTTGTGAGATTATATTGTGAATTACAAGCACAGTTTGAAGAAATGGCAAGAAAGCTCAGTTTTACTGTCAGTGGAGTAGGTCTTTGGTTACCAAAAGTACCCAATGGTAAGCGCGTAACCCTGTGATGCCTCAAGAAGTAGATTCTGGAATTCTATTTAAAGAGTACTCAAAGAAAAGGTGAATTATAGAAAAACATAGTAGCAAATTTCATGCTGAGCATACGAAAAGAACGACGTTTCATTTAGAGAGGACGTGGCCTGCAGACTAAATAGCCCGGAGAGTGGCTATTGAGGTCCTTCCTCAGGATTCGGAGGGACATAGAAACAAATTATTCCCCTGAATCTGTGACTCCATACGATGGGCTGGTGACGTGTCCAGTAAAACAGTTCACCTTTTAACTCTTTCGCGAAAGTGAAGAATATGGAGCAGTACGCAATGTTGCAGCATTTGGTTTGAACCATTATCTGGTTGTTGGGAGATTTGATGTTCATACTGTAGAATTCAACCACTTTTGGATAAGCGAAGTCCCCCCTTATGGCTTATGTTTTCCCCAAGACTGAATGTTAAGCCTCAGGCCTTATCTGCATCTGTAAATATGTGGATGAAATGGTTACATCTCCAGCAGAATGATCTTGTACTAGAGGCGTTCTCCATGTGAGCATGATACAGTGTCGTGTACGGCCTATACTTGAAACCAAGGGAATCAATATTCAAAGGCGCTCAGTATAAATATATACTTACCACCGCTTCCTGAAAACGACAACAACTATCTC